>JAINUU010000063.1:0-204853 GCA_020205605.1 Panax ginseng
CAGATCTCTTTTTTGTCCTTTTGGCTAATTCAATGAGGTCTATTTAGATATGCTCAGTATCTTCTTAATTTACCTTGTGATGATATCAAACTAGTAAAGATAGTCAACATTATATTTCAAAACAAAAATTCTTTAATCATGGATGCAGATATCTAACCAGAATTAGTACAGGGGTTTTGGGTCCCTTCTCCCAAAGAGCAAATGGTTTTAATATTGGATGCTCGAACATGGTATCACTGCTCAGTTTGGAGGAGATCATGGATCAAGCCTTTTCAATGATTCACATTTTCCTTTAGTTGCATGTCTGCATCCACTGCCCTCCACGTGCAACTCAGGATTGCATGTGAGGGAGAGGGTGATATTGATCTACATCGGTAAAGTTGTTTTCTGTTAGTATATATAGGTCATGCACTCCTCTCATTTTGATATGGTTTTGACTTTTTGAGTTGGATGACCTATCAATTACAAATGACATCTAACCTCCTTCTAAATAGTTTATTTATTTTTAAAAATATATTTACTTATGACCTCGCAAGAACTACCTAAATCCTGTTACATATTGTGCTAGATATGAGGTTAGCATTGCCATTCATACTGCATATCATAACAGCTTTCAAGTTCTAGCAACAGCAAGTGTATTCATTTAGTAGTGACCTCATTAGTTCCAGTGTTAGAGTTATTTTGTTCAATGTACTCAGATTGATGTGGATTGAAGGTTCTTTTCTCTCATTATCTGTCGTGAAACAACTGAATAAAATCATCAATTTCTATGCAAAAAATGAAATTCATTTTCTTCTCATTGTAATTCTAAATCCTCAAAGTATAAGTTGCAGCTTTTTTTATTATCTTTGAACCTTTATCATTTGAAATATATTTTCAAACATATTATGGATTCATGTTGAATTGCATATACTTAGTTTATTTTTTGTTCAAATTATTTTTATTGTCTTTGAACGCTTATCATTTGAAATATAGTTTCAAACATGTTATGGATTCATGTTGAAATTGCATATACTTATTGTTGTTATTTTTACTTCAAATTATTGTTGCATCTGTTGAGATATAAAGTCCCTCATGATGCACGCCAATATATAACTTTGATGGGCTATTTCACTCATGGCCAATTGGCTTGAGTTGATGCTTCAACATCTTAATTCCTCTTATTCATCTATATTTATGGTGGCAGAATGGAAATGATAGTAAATTTTCTTTTGACACGCATCATTCTGCTTCTTATCCATTAGTACTTGTGCAGGCAGATCGAGATTGACAGTAAATTTTTGGAAGCACAGAACATCATGGACTACAGCCTTTTGTTGGGTGTTCATTATCGTGTTCCCCAACATTTTATGTATCTCTCATGTCCTACAATCGACGCTTAACAGCTGATGGACTGGGGATTGTTGCAGAAGAAGGTGGGCTGAATAACCAACAGCTATTTTTTTTTTCATGCTTTCCATGAGCTGCTCTTAAAATTCTTTTGAACATCATTGTAGATATATATATAATTTAGAACTCCAATTGCCATACTATGATTACAAGTCAGAATCTAGGATTGAGTTGTGAATGGAATAGCAAGAGGATGTTTTAAAATAAAAACCTTATCATTTTTGCCCTGGTTATATCTTTGCAACTCTAGACTTTGTGACTTGGTATCTAGTTGAAAACCAATCTTAACACAATTTTAAGCCTTTAAAGACTTATATTTTGTACCACTACGCTGAAACAAATAAAAAATGTTAAAATTTATCCTCAGACGCCAGAATCAGTTTGTGTATTAGCTGTAATTCCATAAATTTAAGGTCTTATAGTGGAAACTGAACAAGTATTCTTAGAGGTTTTTTTTTCCTTTGGCAGAACAAGAGCAATAGCAATATTTTTGGTTGAAAAGAGCAACAGTTCCATATATATATATATATATTTATTTTTGTTGTGAATGTAAACTATCACTAGTCCACTTTAATTCCTTAATTGCTATTTGCAACCTGAAACCTTGAATATCAGTTACTGATCATAACAAATGATGCATGACAGTGATCAGCTGAATTTGGTCAAATGTGTTGGACCTTTTATAAATTGGGCCTGATTTGGGCAATGTGCTCTATTAAGAGCTTGTTAGTCATGGGTATGACCATTTTAGGAAAAGAATAAGAACACGAAGTTTTTATGTGCTTTATAAAAAAAATTATTAACAACAGATGCGGTCCTTGACTCCTTGTAGATATCCTGTTTTTTTTTCCTCTTTTTTTTTGTAGTTAGTCTGAAATGACCACTATTATCTTAATTCTACTTTTATCTAAGTAGTGAAACTTTCTTTATTGATGATTATAGCAGAGTCTATGGATGATGAAATCTTCCACAAGGCCTTGTATTGGTCCTCGTGGCGCTTGAGGATAATAGTGTCGTAGTTGGTCCTCATATCAGAGGTAGCCGATTAATAACATCATCAGCTACCGTGATGAGGAGGTGGATCTCCTTCTTCCTGGTGCAGCAAGGTATTATCCATTAAACTTTAATAAAACTCTGTTTCCTATGTATTTCCTCCTGATTCTTTTTGAAAAGTATAGAATATACTAACAAATTCAAGTAAGATATACATGTCACTTGGTCTCCTCTGTCTCTCACCAATTACTGACCCAGGCTCAAGTAAAGTTCTCTCCAAGCCTGTAACTTAGAGTTGAATACGATAGAGAAAATGTTAAACTATAAAGGCTTTATCCTGTAGGGAAAACTAACAAGGTCTGACGGATCAAAAACTTTATAGATATCTACTATAAATGATTTGGGTACAAAATGAAGTGCTTCTTCTTGAAGGCAAAATGATTCAGAATTTTCTGAAAAGGACTTCTGAGTCCATCAATGGGAAAACCAAATCTGAAAAAAATATTCAATGTTATCCGTTACAAACCCCATGGGCTTCTCTATCATGAATCAGAGTGCTAAATTTGCATTCATGGTAATTTCTTGGTTTATTTAATCATTATGGACTCCAAACAGTACAAATCTTTTATGAATCAAAATATGACACATGCTGTATCTTGTTTCTTGCTTGGCTATCATTATTGAAATTTGGTTATGCTTTGTATCTGGTTACAGACTCCAGATTCAACTTGGAGTAAACATGCCAGCAAGAGCAGAGCTAATCCCAGGAGAAGAGAAAACACAGATGTTCCATGAGGTTTATGATGTTGTTTTATACCTGGGTATCATCGACATTTTGCAAGAGTACAACATACATAAGAAGATTGAACATGCATATAAATCTGTTCAATTTGATTCCTTGTCCATCTCTGCTGTGGACCCTACGCTCTACTCCAGGCGTTTTTGAATTTATTAAGAAGGTATTCCTCCAAATGTTGTAGCAAGTTAAAATGGCCTTGGAACAGACTTATCTCTGCATCTGACAAGACTTTCTGCCCCTTCTCTTGCTTCACAAGATGGTTCCGACTTTTCAAGAAATATAGATCCCTTTACTAGACTTGGTAAAGAGGATGAAACTGTTACTGTATATACTGCAGAATAGGGAAAGCTCATTGAACTCAAAATTAGGTTCAAATTTGTACCAAATTATTTATTTTCCACAGATTTATTTTCAGACCTCATTGCTGGACTTGTTTCCGTATTGATTTTTAAATTTGTTAACATGGTGTGAAAAAAGTCGGTACTCATTATTCTTATAACTGAGTTACGTGTAATCTGTAGTGTACAGTTTCTGCAAACACCATATATTCATCCTGTCATAATAGAATCGCATGAAACTCATAATCTGTAGGCATTTTGTCTGGCGCATAAATGGAACATGAAGTGGGACATACTTCCTTTTTCTAGAATATTAATTGCAGATCGTCCCTATTTTTCACAATGAAGGATATTACTTGCTGATGATACTTCAGAAGAACATTCAAAACAGCATTACAAGCTCCTGCCCGTGATTAATGATAGGTTTGATGCTCCTTTTCACCAATGTTTAGCGAATTTGCACGATATTTGAGTTCTCCTTGCAAGTAAATTACATTGCCCATATACGAGGTAAGCACCAAGACCTGTTTCAATTTCAAAGAAAAACATTTGAAGGCTTTGCCTAGAAGCCTGGATTATTTCTATTGGAAAACATCAACAACAATTTCTGATTTATACAGAAATTAATGAGTAATATTCAAATGTCTTGCACCATTCACAATGCACTGTTTTATAGGCAAATTACATGGAACAATCATTATATGGTCAACATAATATATTTCCTCACTTAACTGGCATATCTCATGACCACAGAATACACTCTGAAATCATTTTGAATAATGCTAATTGCAAACAGAACATAAGAGTTGCATATTAATGCTACAATGGTGTTCTAAGACATCACAGAAACTACTCATCCCATGCTGGGAGGAGGTGGGTGGACGAACTCCCTGTCCCTGCATCTGTTGCCCTGGAAAACCTTGTGGAGGTGGCACAGGAGGCCTTCCCATCTGAGTACCAGGGGTAAATTTGCTATTGAACCACCACCACCAACTGGGGAGGCGGGGCAGGTAGATTTCCACCTGGTGGCATAGGTTTCTTGGTCCATTTGCCACTGGAGGAGGGGTGGTGGCAAAGAACCAGGCGGTGGGCCCTGGGAGGATTTCCAATTGACCTCCCGGAGGAAGTCCTTGTGGCAGAGGAGGTGGTGGAGGAGGAGCTTGGGGTGGTGGCAGTAAGGGCCTTGGTGGGACTCCAGGAGCTGCTGTTCCGCTGGCTGCAGGAACAGGTGGTGGCTTGTTTGCCTCTGGTGGCTTTGTTTTGAAGTATAACTGCAACTGAACATTGGTGCATCCCATAGAATGACGCTCAGTAAAATATACAAACAGAACAATATTGCTATATAAAACACAAAATAGAACTATCTAGCAAGATATATTGTCCAAGTCCATAAAACCAGATATTAGGTGTTATAGCTTGAACGCGTGACATCACACGCTTTATTAGTATTTACTGGCAAAGTGCCCCACCAGATTTAGCTGAACAAGCTGCCAGTTATAATTTTTACAAGTAACAAGCTTCAGTGTTGCACCATATAATGAGGTCCATGATGTGTCGATGAACAACCGAGGACAAGGGCAGACTAACACGCATAAGACCTTAGCAATACAATTTTAGTACTGCCTAATATGGGTAGGCTAAACATTGCATGTATGTCAACTTATATTTATTCAGAAAACTGCAGAGGAAGAAAAGCATAGAGACAAACCGTGAATATTTTAGAGTCTGATCCCAATGCGAGAAGAACTTGGGGGTTGATTTGTCAATCTCTGTACTGGGAACCTGAAATATAATGTGCAGTCATCTCAAGTCAGCAGCCCCAACTGAAAACATAGTGCAATCATAAGAGATACATGTAACTCAATATTTTATCACCTTGAAAGCAATAATCTCATATGGTTCTGCCGCAAACAGAAGATACTGATATCTTTTATCAAAGGATTGGACCCTCTGTTCATGAAGAAATAAATGCAAGATTAAAATTTGATGCTCTCCACTAAAGTGAAAAAACAATTTCGATTCAATTGCTTAAAAGTTCAACCCCTTAAGCACTGACATGTTAAGACACCAAAAACTAAAAGAAAACAAACAGATACAAAAATAGAATTACATGTTTTTAAAGCTTTACCGTTAAGTTTATAACTTATTACACATGATAATCTGTTATATTAATGTACTCAATGACAAAGAATGAAGAATCTAATTATTAATGCAAGAGTGTTGATATGGCTTATAGACACATTGTCTCATACACTTGGTCATACCAGCCCATTAGGTTTTTCTGAACATACTAGTAAAACATCCGAGACCGTCTATTCATGAGTGAAATTATAATTCGCTGATGATACGAACAAAATGACTAAATGAGTTGCACATTTTCAATAGTATCCAAGATATCATGTCAGACACAAACACATGCATCCATTGAAGGGGTTGTACTTCTTGGAATACAATATGAAGTAAAAGAAAACATATGAACAGTAATTCATACATTTTATTATCCCTAATTTTGTCCTTTTAATTATATTAGTTTATTAAATTAATATGTTTTATTTTATTTTGTAGGATTTAATATTTGTTGCAATAAAGTCAAAATCTTGGTGATCAAGGGATATTTAATGCTCTTATTCATATAAGGAATATCCAAGAAGAATCCTACAAGGAGAAGGAAAGAGGTGGAACAATCTTTCTCAAAAAGTCAAATCCAACAAGAGAAAGGAAAGTCTATCTAGAAGATCTTTTGAGAAGTTGATTACCACTAGAAGTTGAATCCTACATGGAAAGGGAACCAAAGTGTCCAAGTTCAATGAATCTAAATTAGGTTCAAAGTTATTTTTTCCTATAAATAGCCTCTTTTTTTTAGAGAGAAAGGCACCACTTGTTATTTTCTTTTTCTCGCTTTTTCACTAGTGTAGAAGGAGTAAGATATTTAGAGTTTGTCTTTCTCTTATTCCAATCACGTGTGGTACTACCGTCGTGAGTATTTGTAACTTTCTTTTTATTTATATAATAGAATTTTCTTTTTAATTATTGTTCTTATTTCATGCAAATAGTAGTACTAATATTATTTGTTTTTGTTTTTAATTCCATGGCTAGCTAAATTTCTAATACCTAGGATTATGATGAAACTAAGTATTTCATAATAATATTTTTTTCCGCTCCAAAATTAATGCCTAATTATTTTCACCTTTCATATTTTCCTCCGCATAAATCAGATATGATTTTTATATCGATCATGTAGGTTTTGATAAGTTATAGTTAATCTGTGAATTTTTCATAACTTATGCTTGCCCATATTAATTATATGAATCATTATTTTAAAGGGAAGGGAAAATAATTTGGGAATTGATTTAGAAATAAGAAATTATTTATTATGTTAATATTTGGTGGATTCTAATTCCTAGGTATCTTTTCTCATTAATAGTTTTCGCGTTATTAATTAATAGTTTGCATAATTTAGTTAATAAATCTTTCCACCATTTTTGTTTCTAATTTCCTAAAATATTAATTAATGATATATTAAAGAATTGATCTAGTCTCTCGTGGGTTCGAATTGACTTGCCAGCTTCTTCAATTCGACATCGCGGCACTCATAGCTACATATTTTTATCACATCAAGTTTTTGGCGCCATTGCACGGGACTAGAATTAATTTTTATTTATTCCTTAATTTTTATTTATTCAATTAGTTTTAACTTTAATTTTTTTTATTTGATTATTGAAGCGGATCAAGGAGTTTAAAAGATAAAGATTTTGTTGTCGCGCTTTCTTCTAAGATTTCAGATTCCCATTTTTAAAAAAAAAAAAAAAAAAATAGTTTAGTTTTTTTTATTTTATATTTTTTTTATTTGTCGATTCATGCATTCACTCACGTAGAGCACATCCTCGTTAGGTTTTTTTTTTTATTTTTATTTTTGTCAAATATAAACTGTGGTGATTGCCGGAGGATCGAGGTACGCCAAAATTTCTCCTTCTTTCGTAATTCACATAGTTTTAGGACATTTTATTTGTTTATATTTTTTTTTATTTGTGCATTTTCATCTTTAATCTAACATTAAGGGCACAACCTCGTAATAAGATAAGGTGGGGATTTCATCACCCTTCCTCGCCCACAAACAACCCAATTTGCATTTTGCATAACCACGACCTAATAAAATCAAGCAGACGCTGGCCCCCAGGACTCTCGAGCTCAATTAGACAAGAAACTCCAAGAGGAGTTCAATTTTAAATTAATCAAACTATCGTGTCTAGGCAAGTGGTTCAAAAGGTATACGCCTAAAGATTGTGTGGTTATTCAATTAGTCACCGTGATCTACGGAGAGACTCCCACCTTTCTTACACTTACTCGGCTAGTGGTGTGATTAATTTTGAATTTGTGGACCTTCATGGTGTAACTTGGAACAGCTAGAGTCAGCCTAGATTTTATTTAGGTTAACCTTAGAAGTAATTTTTTTTTTTTTTTTATTTTTTTTTTTTTTTTTTTGTGCTTATCTCGATTATTTGTTAAGTAGTAGTGTATGCAAAAAGTGTGGATTAGGGACTAAACATCCCGATTAGTGAGAAAACTTGATTTTTTTGATTTCACTTTAAAAGATCTCACTTTAACAAAAAATGGAGGGCGCCAAACTGCTTTTTTTAAGGGATCGATGTTATCCTTCCCGCCCCCGCCCAACCTTCATGTATTAGTCTACCACCCAGAATCGGTAACAATTTTGAACTTAAGCCACATTTTATAAATATGTTACCTAGGTTTACTAGATGTAAGATGCATATTTATTTATTCAGAATTTGAGGAAGTTTTGCAGCCTTTAATGAAAATTCAACAATTGTCTCGATGACTCAATTAGGCTAAGATTTATAACATTTGCATTTTTTAAAAGATAATGCTAAAAATGGTTATATAGCCTACCAAATAATTCCATATCAACTCGAGGGATTTGTTGTTACATTTCTAAAAAAATATTTTCCAAATCATAAAATCGCTAAAATTAGGATCGCAATTCATCAATTTTGCCAACTTGAAAAGAGTCCTTTTGGAAATATTTTGATAGATTTAAAATTTGTTATCCCAAAGGCCCACACCACTGGAATCGAGAAATGGAGATTGTGTCAAATTGCTTACTTAAGGTTTAGACTATCCCACTAAAACAATGTTAGAGTCAATGTGTCAAGGGATTTTTGAATAATGATGAGGAAAAGGCTTCGGGAGTTTTTAGAAGACTTAGCAAAAAAAAAACCATGCAATGGGAAACCACCGAGAGACCGATAAACCTAGTTCATCTAGGGTGTTCATATAATCGACAATTCAATTGCTACCAAGTTAAGTTGGTCGGTGTACTTAAAAGACTTGAAGCTTTAGAAACTAGGGGACAATCACACGTGAACCAAGTCTCAACACCAACACCTTTTGTGTCTAAAGTAATTCACCAAGCCATGTGATCGAGGAATGTCCTCTAGAGTCATGCCCCAACTCAAGAATATGAACAAGTCAATGCAATGTTTCAAAGACCCAGAAATGACCCATTTGCACCCACTTATAATCCAAAGTTGAGAAATCATCCTAATTTTGTATGGAACCAAGGACCCTACCCAAATAATTCTTCAAATCAGTCAATCGCCTCTAAATCAATCTTTTCAACCTTACCAAAAGCCAAACCCTCGTTCGTACTCAAAATTCAAGTTCAACAACCCAATATCCACTGTGTTTTTCTAATGAAAGTGAGAAGAGACTTAACGCTTTTTAGAGAAGAGCATAGAAACTTTAATGAAATCTCATAATAATTTCAATAATTTCATGCAAAAGCACTAACCAAGCTTATATCTCGCCCAGAGATCCAAATGAGTCAATGGCCACTATAGTTAGTGAAAGAGAGAAGGTAAACTTCCTAGTCAACCCGAGACCAATCCAAAATTTCAAATCCCTACTCAAAAAACCTTATCATGTTAATTCACTTGAAAACAACCAAGTCAATCATGTGAATTCTATAATTTCTTTAAGGTCCGGAAATTATTTTAATAATCATGCCGGCATTGATAATGAAGAAGAGAAAATTTAAATGTTGAATCTAACGATCCATCTTCAAAGTCAACCCAAATTTAAAAAAGCCCACAAACTCGAAATAAGAGGTCCATCCACTAAGCTTGTGTCAAAAATGATCAAACCACACCTTATGAATCAAATGAAAAGTCTTCAAACCAAAAGCCCCATTCCTCAAAGACTTATTTCAAACAAGCAATCATCCCATTGACAAAATTCTAGAAGTGTTCAAACAAGTGAAAATTAATATTCTCTTCTAGATGTCATTCAACAAGTTCCCTCATATGCTAAATGTCTAAAAGATTTGTGCACACACAAAAGAACCACTCATGTTCCTAAGAAAGCTTTTCTAACAGCCCATGTTAGTTCTATCTTGTCATGTCAAGTTCCTGTGAAGTATAAGGACCCCGATTGTCCTACTATTTCATGCATCATAGGTGACACGTTAATTGAAAAAGCTTTGCTTGATTTAGAGCTAGTGTGAACCTGTTACCATTTTCTGTGTACCAAACCTTAGGCTTAGGGGAGTTGAAAAAGACAAGTGTCACACTCCAACTAGTCGATCGCTCTATTAAAGTGCCAAAGGAATAGTTGAGGATGTACTCATTAAGATTGGCAATTTTGTATTCCCTCGTTGATTTTGTTGTTCTTGAAACCCAAACTGTTGTCAATCCCAAGGGTCAAATTCTCGTTATTTTAGGTAGACCATTTCTAGCAATTCTAATGCGTTAATTAATTGTAGAAATGGACTAATGAAATCGACATTTGGAAACATGACAATCGACTTAAATGTGTTTAATGTGGGAGAGCAAACCTAGTGATTTGTTCGACCAAATTCATTGAAGTGAACATGATTCGTAAAATATCTCGGAAATGAACTTACTTGGGAAGATGAAATTATTAACTTTTGTCTAAATCATTTTGGTCAAAATTGGGATGAAAATCAATACTTGAATGAGGTCAATGAGATGTTGGACTCCACAACCCAAAAATCTTACTCTAGATCGAACCTATAATCGAATCAAGTTCGACACATTTTCGAGCATTTTCAAGAGAATCAAATCGACCTTAAATCCTCTTATGATCATTTTAAGTCTACCTTGGGTCCATCCAAGCGCTTTCCGTAAACACTAAATATGATTTAACAAATGAACCAAAGGTTGTGGACAATGATAATCTTCCATGTTTAGATAATGAGATCATATCTCCCATTTCAAATAATGCATGTGTTAATCCAAAGGTGCTAAAACATGGTATAACAGCTTATTCAAAATGATGAAAATGTTTTAGAGCCCCTGGTAACTAATATGGATGGCAAGTTTGATAGATTTTATGAAGTTAGAATTTTCAAAAGGAACTATCATTTTTCGTTATCCTTCCCTCGACTCAATTTTAAAAGAATCACTGTATGCTCACAATTGTTCTTCCGCTGTAAATTTAACTATTTCCAATTACCTGCACTCTCCCCGAAAATCATACGTAAATCCATTTTAGGTTGTTCGTTTCATTTGTATCACCGATCATTTACAAATGATAGTTTTTAGATGTATAAAATTTGTAGATATGTACATTTGTTTTCTTTTTCACCACATTTTTTTCGCAGTAACAAATGTCCCCGCATACAAGGTATACAATTTTTTTCACATCTTTTTTTTTTTTCATTTGCATACATCGAGGACAATGCATGATTTAGGTATGGGGAGTTTGTTTGTATTATCAGATTAGATTTTTTTTCTTTTTTAGGAAAAAAATAGTAAAAAAAAAAAAAAAAAAAAAAATTAAAATTTTTTTTCGACTTTTTATGAATTGAATTAATTCTAATAAGTGTTTGTGGAGCAAAACTCATGAGTGAGATTGAAAGATTTAGAACTCTTTAAATTTTTGATAAGATATTAAATCTTAGTTCAAAACACCATCCGATTAAAATTGATTTCACAAGCATTTTTGCACTTCACGCTTTGCACTAATTTTAGTCAGGGGTATAAACCATGATCGAGTAGTTTCAAAAAAAAAAAAAAAAAAAGAAAAAAAAGAAAAATGAAAAAATGAAGTTGAAAAAAGTTGAAAAAAAAAAAGAAATAAATAATCGCTTCAATGTCCATTAAACTAAATAATCGGGTATCCAAGCCTCTGGAAGCATCGATATTCATCTCAAAAAAGTGTGATGGATAAAAGCAAACTGACTAGTCTAATTTTGTGGCCTTTGTTACTCGAAAGTTAGTAAATCCTTAGGGGTGTCTCTACACCTAAAGGCCCTAAAGCCATCCTGGTTCGGGGAGTCATGGTCCAACGTCGCTTCTACATGGGTAACTCTAAAAAGCCTAAGAAAATGAGACATTGCACAAGTCAAGAATCAAAATTGAAAAAAATGGAAAAAAGAAAAAAAAGTTTGCCTGATTTTCATGGTAAAAATCCCTTCTAAGAGTTACATCACATACACATGCATGCATCACATGAAATTGATTTAATGAAGGATGGTGTCTAAAATAAAGATCGAGTATTTTTGATAAAGTGAAAGTGTGATTTTGAATTTAATCTTGCTTATGTATAATGCCCATAGATATTTAGAAGTTTTTCAATTTCATAATTTGTTGAACCCAAAAATATTTTTTTTGAATTTTGTGGGTATATTCATCGCAAAACCCTCACGAGACACAACTCACTGGCCCACTGGGGTAACCTTGGGGTTTAAAGGCTTGTTGCACATGTGCTATGCAATCGTGTTTCCTACTTAAAATGGGGTAAGGTAATTTTTTTTTTTTTTTATTTTATTTATTTTACTCGAGGACGAGCAAAAAAGCTAGGTATGGGGGTATTTGATGTATAACGTAATTCATACATTTTATTATCCCTAATTTTGTCCTTTTAATTATATTAGTTTATTAAATTAATATGTTTTATTTTATTTTTGTAGGATTTAATATTTGTTGCAATAAAGTCAAAATCTTGGTGATCAAGCGATATTTAATGCTCTTATTCATATAAGGAATATCCAAGAAGAATCCTACAAGGAGAAGGAAAGAGGTGGAACAATCTCAAGTGTGCAAGTCAAATCCAACAAGAGAAAGAAAAGTCTATATCTGTAAGATCTTTTTGAGAAGTTGATTGCCACTAGAAGTTGAATCCTACATGGAAAGGGAACCAAAGTGTCCAAGTTCAATGAATCTAAATTAGGTTCAAAGTTATTTTCCTATAAATAAGCCTCTTGTTTTGTAGAGAAGACACCACTTGTTATTTTCTTTTTTCTCGCTTTTTCACTAAAGGTAGAAGGAGTAAGATATTTAGAGTTTGTCCTTTCTCTTATTCCAATCATGTGGTACTACTTTTGTGAGTATTTGTAACTTTTTCTTTTATTTATATAATAGAAATTTCTTTTAATTATTGTTCTTATTTCATGCAAATAGTAGTACTAATATTATTTGTTTTTGTTTTTAATTTCATGGCTAGCTAAATTTCTAATACCTAGGATTATGATGAAACTAAGTATTTCATAAAAATATTTTCTTTCCGCTCCAAAATTAATGCCTAATTATTTTCACCTTCATATTTTCCTCCGCATAAATTGCATATGATTTTTATATTGATCATGTAGGTTTTGATAAGTTATAGTTAATCTGTGAATTTTTCATAACTTATGCTTGCCCATATTAATTATATGAATCATTATTTTTAAAGGAAAGGGAAAATAATTTGGGAATTGATTTAGGAAATAAGAAATTATTTATTATGTTAATATTTGGTGGATTCTGATTCCTAGGTATCTTTTCTCATTAATAGTTTTCGTTATTAATTAATAGTTTGCATAATTTAGTTAATAAATCTTTCCACCATTTTTGTTTCTAATTTGCCTAAAATATTAATTAAGGATATATTAAAGAATTAATCTAGTTATTAGTTATAGTCACTATAAGTAGTATGCTGTTTTACACAAACAATTATGTAAGGACTAAAACGCATCTGGAAGAGAAGAGATCTCTGCTTGCCTCTGGATCAAATTGTTTTGTCACCCGATAACCAGGCTCTTCCGATTTTGACTGTAAGCACACACAAAATAAATATATACCATAAAGGTCAAAAAATGTGGATGCAGACAGCTGAGAAGGTAAGTGGAGTTCTTGTCTTTACGAGAATATAGAAAAATAATTTAAGCAAAAAGAAAAGAGGTTCATGTTTATAATAACTCAAACTATGAGAAATGCAAAAGCATCAACTGCTCACAATGTCCATTATGTATTTAGCTATATCAGCAGGATCCCAAAAAGTAGACTAAAAGTCAAAATATAATAACAAGGCCTCTTTACCAAGAGGTTACTGCAAATTTCAATAACGAGGACTTTACCTCTACATGGTGCAAAGAGTTTCAAGTTTTTGCACAGTTATGATTACTACCTGAAAGAGGTTCGTGATAATAACATGCAAGTCAATGAGTCACTTCCTTATCTCCAATTTCTCATGGCATTTCATACTTACCAATAATCTGCCAAAGTTTTAGCAATTCAGGACTTCTATATGTACACTTCACTTAGTTACAATAGCTCTGGGGTAATTCAAATACTATCTTATGTTGGATATAGGAAAGATATGTTGATGGATTAAATAGTTTTTAAGAGTAAAGCTGAAGGAGGATAACACATTCCTATAATTGCTGAACATGGACATTGTAGTAGTGAGCCATGATTCAGTCGTAAGGCAGGCTATTGACTCAGGCATTGGGTCTGTATATTTCATTTTGGTTTAGTACCACAGTTTCCAAGTTTAGACTTAGAGTCTTAATCTATATATTAGCAACTGGTTATTCAATTCTACAAGCTAATTATCTATGAAATTTATTCAGTGAAGTTGACCACTGAAGAATTAAGTAGAAACACCACCTAACTGCTTATAATCTGCACTGCATTTACACCCCAAACATCCTACCACCCTCAAAGCCAGCAATTGAAGATTTAGATTCTTTTTTAATCTAGAATAAGCTGTTTATTTTTTTTAAATGAAACAATATTCAGATTCGCTGTGTACTACTTATTTTTACAAGCTCCAATATTCCTCAGAATCCTAACATGCCAATCCCCAGGAAAGCCTAAACTTTTTTCCTCAACTTGCGACGTTCAATTAAATTCTAAAACTAATACATTCCCCATAAAAAAGCTATTCAATTTTACCATTAATTTGTCACATCATTAACTATCACCTATCTCAATGCAACCAGAAAGACCAAAGTTGTAGCCTAGATGTCTCTCCCTTTACTGTCCAATGTCCATCCCTCCCTAAGCAGAAGTTTGAAGATTTCAGAATTAACCAAGGTGCTACATGAAGAAGGTAAGTTTCAGGCCCTAGGATGAAAAGCATCCCTAGAATCCAATTGTAATAGAATAGGTTATCAAAAAAAATAAAAATGCAACCCTATCACACAAAGTTTGACAAAAGAACGACAATAAACCCTAGGCTTACAAAGAAAGAAAGAAGACTTACCAGTCTTTCGAAGATTAACTTGCTGCTTGTGAGGCTGAGGCTGGGGGGGGCGTCCTTGGCCTCATGAGCAGCCTTCTCTTGGCCAAATTGGTCTGGTGTCGCTTCCCTGTGTGTGGGCCAAGTAATTCCCCTCATTGTTGTGAAGTGTCAAACATAGCTTACACTCATAGCTTCCTGAGATGGTTGCGCATAAAATAGGATCTTTGGCAAGATCTATGGTTTCAAGTGCCAGTTCCGCAGCCGCTCACGGCGGTCAATGGCTTTATTCTGGCGGAGGCAGCGCCTCCGCTTCCAGGCTTCGAACCCCACCTCTGTCCATCTCTCTCTACCGGCCTAACCTTGTGAGTTGTGACATACTTATTGGGGTCAGATGTTTAATGACTGGGCTAGCCCATGATCAAAGTTGGGTTATGTAGTCTAAATTTAGAAAAGAAAACATGTACAGTACAGATATTCTACTATAAATAAAAAAAAGTTTCATTTAACTTTTAATATATAAGACATATATTTTTATTCTAGTTTTTTTTCTATAATACAATTTCTTTTCTTTGTTAAGAATAACTTAACAATTATGTTCAGTGTCTCGTACGAATTTTAATACTAGTTAAGAAATAAAATAGGGCGAGGGCGAGGGCGAGGGCGATGAGAGGAGGGGGTAATCCATTAGATAAGGTTAGTGATTGTATTTTGATGATTATTTGCTGTGCCTATTTATACCATGGAATGGTAGTTAATATTTTAATTTCAATGTTCTGTCTTTCAAATTATAGGATAGTGTAACAAGACGATTCAAGTGGCAAGAAGTTAAAATATATTACTAATAAAGAAACAGAACTGATATTTCTACAAGCCTCGTGTCGTGTTACTTGTGTCGCAGCATGAATATCAATTTTCTCCTATAAAATAACAATTCCCTTTATTTATTTTTCAACACAAAAATATACTCTTATATTATATAGATGTACCCTGTATAACAGTGTACATCAATATTAAAACATATTATAAATTTCACACCAACAACTCCACCACACGTGGGAGGCAAAATCATGACTTTTTTGGGCATAAATAGAAAAATAAATGTCCTTATCTGGAGGTGGGTTTGTGTTGATGAGGGTGACAGTCACTCTCGCACGGTGGTCAATTGAAAGCTTATTTTCTTCCTTGGATTCAAAATCAAAAGAAAGGATATGGACATGTGTATAGCAAACTGACAAACCATATTCCTCCTACCAAAGGGAGGGTTCCATCACTTTTATTTATTTATTTATTATTTATTATTTTGCTGGTTCATTTTCGCTTTAAAACAAACTTGTCCCCAAAATAAAAACAAAAAACTATATAAACCTACTTCATTTCCTTTTATTGTTGCACAAGTCGAGACAATGAGAATGTTATATATACCTGCTCACTTCCCAAATCTAGCAATTATTTTGATTTTTCAAAATAATTTTGAGACCGCTTTTATAATACAAATTTATTTAAATTTTTAAAAAATACTATAATAAATTATTTAAAAAGTTACTACTACTACTTCTATTTCTTTCACTAAATGAGTTATTTGCTAATCTTTTTTGTGATATTAAATATTAATGGAAAAATGCATCCAACTATCTTAAAGTTGTTGGTGCAAATTTGAAACCAAGGGGAAATAACGGATGAGAGAGAGCCTCAAGAAAATACTAACATGCAAGGCTTTTAATTTTCAAAATATGGTTATGGGTTGATTTTGGTTTTTAAAATATGGTTATGGTTCCATTTAAGAACTAAAACCATATTAACCATTTTAATATGGATAATGTGGGTTGGGACCATATGGTTATGGTTAAAACCATATTAAACCATATTAATCATTTTAATATTGTTATGAGTTATGGGTTTCATGAAGACCTAATTTGACACTAATATTATGTGACATGATATACCCCTTACCCCACCCCACCCCACCCCACCCCACTACCACTAAAAAAAAATAATATTATGTGATTATGATATACCCCTTACCCCCACCTCACCCCAACCCAACCAAAAAATAATAATATTATGTGATTATGATATAACCCTTACCTCCACTCCCACGCCCACCCCCCACCTACCTACCCACCCACCCCACCACCCCCACCCCCACTACCACTAAAAAATAATATTACGTGATTACGTATATACCTCACCCCCACCCCATCCCTCCCCACCCCACCCCACCCCACCCCATCCCACCCCACCCAAAAAATAATAATATTATGTGATTACGTATATACCCTTTACTTACTCACCCCCACCCCCACCCCCACCCTATATCAGAAGACCCCAACTTATTATAAATAAAATTAAATTTTCTATTTATTATTTTGAAATAAGAAGGGTTGATTTGATTAATGGTTAGTTATGGGTAAAATGCGTAAATATTTCAAATACGCAAGTGGTTATAAAATATTCATTTTATCTGAGAATATTCGCTTGGTCGTGGAATATTCTTACCGCCGTGAATATTCGACGATTTTACAAGAACCTCAGGTGGCCCTACAATGGAAAGCGATGGACGAAGAAAACGAAAAGTATAAGTTGTTTATAAATAACTACGTAATCATACTCGCTAATATCGCTGGAATACCCGTGGTTAAAACACAAGAAAGATACGGTATCGCACCAATTATTGATTCTTACGTAAGAAGGCACTACTCAATAATTGTTACAAAGAATTACTATTCAATATTTTATTTTATCGATTCAATAATCGCTTCGTTGATATTTTATATTATTGTTGTTTCAATAATTGTCAATACACGATTTTTATTATCGATCAATAATTCATATTATTTGAATAATATTATTAGATAACATTATTCGCAATGTCTAGAAAGTTCGCCTCAAGGAGAGGTTTCGTCACCTAATCAAGGCCACCAAGAAGAAAAAATCCTTATCAAAAGCCCCATCTTTCCCTAGAATCGCCTCATTGCATAAGATTGCGGATTCTATACTATTATTTGTGAATAATTAATTATTGATTTATATGATAAGGAAAATATTCATTTTATGTGGATATAGATGGAGAAATTTTTAAAATGTGACAATTGTTAAAAAATTAATATTTTATCTTTTCTTATAAAATAATTCATTTAAATATGTTATTATATTTTAATAATATAATAATGGTGATATTTTTTACAATGAATGTGGGATATATGAATAAATGAGGAAGAAGAGTATTTTTGTTGTAATAAATATTTAAAACATGTTTTTCATGTTTCAGGGACCCCATTTTCGATCGAAATTTGATTATACTATAAAATATTTCTGCTTCAGGATTTGGTCAATTTTCGCTTTGAAATTTGAAAAATTTTCTTCTACAAAGTTATAGATAATGGAATTTCCTATGAAAAGGATATGTGGTTCAAATTTTTCCGATAAAAATGCTATTTATTATGAATTATCAAGTTCGGATTAATTGATTATTATTATTTTTTCGAGTTTTAAATGACTTTATATGAAAAAAACTTTTGGCAAGTTTCGTACATGTGTATCGATATTTTGATCAATGAAGGTGCAAGTAAGAATTTATAATATATATTAATATTTTATTAAATTTTTCGCTTGGTATTCTAAGAAATTTCCTATAAATAGGTGCTTAGTTAGAATCGAAAATCACATCGTAAAATCAAGTTTTCTCTTTTCTCTCTATATTATCGAGTTTATTCTTGTGAGTATTTTGATACTTTGAGTGTTGTTATACTTGCAAGTTCTTCAAAGACTATATCCAAAAGATTCCAAATTGTAAGATACTTTTCAAGCGTAAGTGGATGTTATTTTTTTAAAATGATATTATTTCTTCTAATATCATTATGCCGGATTATGGTAAAATTTTCTTGTGAAATTTTGTCTTTTTAGTGTTTCGGGGTTATTATTCACGATACAAAGACTATTCACTTAATACTCAAGACTATTCACAAAAAATTAAATTTTCGCTTTTTTTGTCCAAAATATTTATTGTGGATACTAGCTTTGATCAGATCCATGTTTTGATCATTCTTGAATTTTACTCCACTATGTTTATTTATGAAGTATTTTGAACCCTGATTGTTTAAAGTATTTAATCCATAATACTTGTTCTTTTTGTTTCAATCGATTCGCTTTTTTAAAATATTTTTCATCATCCTTAGTCCTAAATGATGGTATTATCAATATCTTTCGCCCCAGAAATAAAAAGATGGTTGATTTTCTTATGAATATCTTTCGGCCCAGAAGGCAAAAGATGTACAAAGCGTTGAGATGAACACGATCGATCGATGAATATCTTTGGCCCGTAGAGCAAAGATGAATATTTGATTCAAGATGAATATCGTTGATGTTACAGGATAAAATATCGATGATGGACTTTAAATTCATAGATTATAGAGATTTCATTCTCACGTAACTCTTCTATGAATTATTATTTTCGCTCATAATATTGATCTCAAACTTGTGTCTATTGTATTTTATCGATTTTTTCTCGTCAAGACTAACGATAATTTGTTCTATATTATCTTAGTCATAATATTCTTTATCGGGCTACTGAGCTCACCCTTTCCTTTTTGTTCCATTTTTTCTTCTCAAGAAAAAGAATGTAAATGTAGTCTAAATTTCTGGGAAAGTGTAAATGATGGATCTAGAAAGTTGTCTTAGTAGTCCTCACTATTTTTGTAAACTAATGTACCAATAATTGTAATGAGGACTTATTTGGGTGTGAATATTGTCAGATGGCAATATTTATATTTAAACTCACAGCTTTATATGTCAGATTAATAAAGTTGTAGTTGTTTCAGATTTCATGTTATCGATTTACTCAAAAATGGGTGATGTATACCTATTTGGGGGGAGTCACAAATGGTATCGTAGTTAGGATATGATCTCCATGAGAGATCGGGAATGTAATCTGGAGAGGGAGAAAGTAGTAAAATTTTCGCTAAGGTGTCTTACCTAAGCTTATTTGTTGGTTGGTCAAGATATAGGATATTATGTGATATATTGATTTCTTTAATTAACCCTTGTTTTTATGGCAAGATTCGAGAATGTCGATCGAGAATGTTAATAAAGGGAGTTAAATGAGACCGTGGAGACACCTTTACCCACCAACGAGGAGAACGTGCAAACAGTCGGGCAATGTTCCTCCCGCGAACAACACCACCGAAAGCGTATGATGAACGCATTTTAATGTTTGTAAGCTTTTTGGTAGCTCATGCAAAATCGCACGAGGAGACTCTGCACAAAATACGTGTGGAAATGATAATAACGCACGGCTTGTCACAAATGCAAGTTAGCTTCAAAGAGTGGGACCACTGTAACTCGGGGAAGTTTTGATCCGATTAAGGCGTAAACGTGGTCAAACAAATTACCAAGATATTCGATGTCTGGGATGCACCGAGAATGTAAGTTTCCATTCGCCACCTTTATGTTCCAGAATGAGGCGTATTACACTTCAGGAATCAGGAAGATACCCATCCAAACCAAGACTCAAGATGTCTTCGGGAGACGTTTTAGAATCGCTCAATGACAAGTACTTTCCCCGAAAGTATTCGGCTATACGTAAGGAAGTAGAGAGTTTATTAGATTGAACAAAATAATACGACGATGTCCCAAAGACGAGGCAAATTTTGCAGAGTTATCTGTGTTTCAGACCTCATTCGTGGAAAATGAGGAACGATGACGCTTGGATGTTTCGGAGAGATTTAAAACCCTAAAGATACGCCAATATCTTATTTCTCATAAATTTTTTCTCTATTCAGATGTTGTCAACATGGCTCAATTATTAGAAATGAGATAACGATAGTACGCTCAACCGAGGGACCACAATCAGATCATACTCGATGACGAAGAAGCCATCGTAACAACGATAACCAAATGAGAAAGAACAATACTTAATAAAAAGCTAAGAACCACTCGGGTGGTAATCACGGCCATGAGAATAAAAAGAAAACGAAGCTCTGGAGGAGATTTTAAAAGAGGAGATTTTAAAAGAGGAGATTCAACAACCACTACGTGAAGACGCCAACCAGCCAAAGAAGAATTCAAGTTCTATGGAGGAGAATTCACCAACCTATCAGATGCTATAAATGTAAGACCCCAACTTAATATAAATAAAATTAAATTTTCTATTTATTATTTTGAAATAAAGGGTTGATTTGATTAATGTGGTTATTATGGGTAAAATGCTAAATATTTCAAATATGCAAGTGGTTATAAAATATTCATTTTATCTGAGAATATTCGCTTGGTCGGAATATTCTTACCGCTTGTGAATATTCGTATTTACTGGCCGCTAAATTTTGTGTGGGCCCCATAATGTAAAAGTGATCGGATGAAGAAAATGACAAATATAAGTTGTTTATAAATAACTACAGAAGTTGTTATCAAGTATCATCGTTTGAATACCCTATGGTTAAAACACAAGAAAGATACCAGATTACACCAATTATCGATTCTTACGTAAGAAAGGCACTACTTAATAATTGTTACAAGTAGTTATCGCTCAATATTTTATTTTATTGATTCAATGATTACTACGCTGATATTTTATATTATTGTTGTTTAAATAATTATCACTACACAAAGATTTTCATTATCGATCAATAATTCATATTATTTGAATAATATTATTAGATAACATTATTGGCAATGTCTAGAAATTTCGCCCAAGGAGAGGTTTGGTCACCTAATCGCACGCCAAAGAAAGAGAAACTTATCGAAAGCCCCTCTTTCCGGGAAATAAATTTCGTCACAAGATTTTGTGATTCTATAATATTATTTGTGAATAATTAATTATTGATTTATATGATAAGAAAAATATTCATTTTATGTGGATATAGATGGAGAAAATTTTAATGTGAAAATTGTTGAAAATTGATATTTTATCTTTTTCGATAAAATAATTATTTAAATATATTATTATATTTTAATAATATAATAATGGTGATATTTTTACAATGAATGTGGGATATATGAATAAATGAGGAGGAAGAGTATTTTTTTACAAAAAATATTTAAAATATGTTAAACATGTTCAGGGCCCCACTTTGTGATCGAAATTGATTACGTTCTCAGAAAATCGTCTGCTTCAGGATTTCAAATAACTTCGCTTAGAATTTGGAAAAACTTAAACTTACAAAGTTGTAGAGAATGGAATTTTTATGGAAAGGATTTAAGGTTTGAATTTTTTTGATAAAAAGACTATTTATTATGAATTATTAAAGTTCTAAAGTTCCGTAATAATTGATTTTTTGAAGTTTTAATTATGTTTATTAAGAAAAACGCTTTTTTGGCTACACTAACACGTGCAAAATGAGTCGAGATCAGCTTTTCTAAGGTGGGCTTGAATTTTGTTAAGTATATTAATATTATATTAAATTTTTGCTTTGGTGTTCTAAGCATTTTCCTATAAATATGGTGTTTGGGTTGTAATTGAAAATCACATCGTAAACTCAAGTTTTTTCTCTTCTCTCTATATTATCGAGTTTATTCTTGTGAGTATTTTGATACTTTGAGTGTTGCTATACGGCAAGTAAGTTCTCTTCAAAGACTATATCCCAGATTCCAGCCTGTAAGATGTACTTTTCAAGGTAAGTGGATATTATTTTTTTAAATGATATTATTTCTTCTAATATCATTATGCTTTAATATTGGTAAGATTTTTTTCAGAAATTTTTGTCTTTTAGTGTCGGGGTTACTATTCACGATACTATGCACTATTCATGATACTATAATATTCACTTAATACTTCAAGACTATTCACAAAAAATTAAAGTTTCAGATTTTGTCCAAAATATCTATTATGGATACTAGCTTTGATCAGATCCATGTTTTGATCATTCTTGAATTTTACTTCACTATGATTATTTATGAAGTATTTTGAACTCCTTGATTGTTTAAAGTACTTAATCCATAATACTTGTTCTTTTGTTTCACCGATTCGCTTTTAAAATATTTTTCATCATCCTCACCCTAAATGATGAGACATCAATATCTTGGCTCAGAAGGCAAAAGATGGTTAATTTTTTATGAATATCTTTTGGCCCAGAGCAAAGATGTACAGTGTGAGATTTAATACGACCGATCGATGAATATCTTCGCCTCAGAAAGTAAAGATGAATATTTGATTCAAGATGAATATCGGGTTGATGTTATAGGATAAAATATTGATGATGGACTTTTAAATTTATAGATTATAGAGATTTCATTCTCTACGAACTTTTCTATGAATTATTATTTCGCCATAATATTGATCTCAAACTTGTTGTTTCATTGTATTTTATCGATTTTTCCTCGTCAAGACTAACAATAATTTGTTCTATATTATCTTAGTCATAATATTCTTTATCGGGCTAGTTGAGCTCACCTTTTCCTTTTTGTTCCATTTTTTTTTCTCAAGAGGCTAGAATGTAAATGTAGTTCTAATTTTTAAAGTGTGGAATGATGGATCTAGAAGTTGTCTTTAGTAGTCCTCACTATTTTTGTAAAATAATATACCAATAATTATAATGAGGACTTATTTGGGTGTGAATATTATCTAGATGACAATATTTGTATTTAAACTCACGCTTATATGTCAGATTAATAAAGTTGTAGTTATTTTTATATTTATGTTATCGATTTACTCAAAATGGGTGATGTATACCTATTTTGGGGGAAGGCCACAATTGGTATCAAAGTTTAGTGGATATGATCTCCCATGAGATCTGGGAATAGAACTCCAGAGGGAGAGACGAGTAAAACCTTCGCTAAAGGTGTCTTACCTAAGCTTATTTGTTAGTGGGTCAAGATATGTGGATATTATGTGATGTTGATTTTCTTAATTAACCCTTGTTTTATGGCGATTTGAGAATGTCGATCGAGAATGTTAATAAAAGGAGTAAATGAGACCGTGGAGACACCTTTACTCACCAACGAGGAGAACGCGTAACAGTCGGGTAATGTTCCTCGTGGACGCCCCAAAATAGTATACATCACCCATCTTAAGTCGCCAAATACATGGTACAAAATTCAAATATAAACTAATAATACAAAGAAATGGTAAAATACTATACAACACATACGCCGTGAGTTTAAATACAAATATTGTCTTCTGCATAACAACCATTCTCGTAATAAGTTCTCATTACATTTATTGTCACACTATTTAATGTAATGTTGAGGACTACTACTAATACTATCATATCCCGGCCCATCACTCCATTCCCCGACTGTTCTGCCACGCTCTCATTTCCTCAAGAGAACAATGAAAGAAAAAGGGTGAGCTCAACTAGTCCAAGAAGAAATATTATGACTAAGATAATGCGTAATAAATTATCATTAGTCCTCAACAATGTTAAAATGATAAAATATAATGTATATCAAGTTTAATCGCAGCTTGAACAAGCAATCCATTAAAAGAGTTTCAAAGATTTCGTAAGAAATAATGAAGGAATGAGCTTCTATTTATGTAAGAATGGAATGATAAGAATTAATTCATTAACTATCTGTATTGATTTACTTTAATCTGACTATCCATATTTAAAGCAAAATCTTTTAAATAAAATATAATATATTCTATTTATAATCTAATAAACTAATAACTTTTAAAAAGATTTTACTATACAAACACTATGCATAATAAAATATAATATATTCTAATTATTGTCTAATAAAATGTATAACTTTATAAAAGTATTCGCTTTATATAAAAGATTTTACTATTATCCTAATAAAACGTAATAACTTTATAAATGTATTCTGCTTTTATATAAAAGTTTTTCGCTTTTATTACGCTAATAATACTTAATAAAAAAACTTTGTCATCATATAAAATATCGATAATAATTGAATCAAACCGAGTGACTTTCACATAAAGATTAATAATCAATACCGCGTGCTATTATGCAATCACACGACATCGCATTTTTTACTACCAAGTAGTTCAACAAAGATCAATTCAGTAAAACTTTCGCCGTTATTTTCATATAAAATATTTTTGTCGCTTTTTCAATCCGATAATAATTTCACAGGGGTCCACTAACGATCAGGGTCGCATTTAATATTCCCTCGTTAAAACGAATATTCTCGACCAATCGAATATAATATAACAACTTGCATATTTTGCAAAATTTATAAATATTACCCACAACTATAATATTAAAAAAAAAAATTTGAGAAAATTAAATCTTTATTCGTAAAATTTGGGATTTTACAATCTCCTCTCCTTATGAAATTTCGCCCTCGAAATTTACGCATCGCATTCGGTATGCTTAATGATGAGGACGCTTCGTCCGATTCTAACTCTTTGAGGTATAACCTTTGAGTGTTGAATACATTCCGTGATTTTAACAGTACACCTTCATACGCTAAATTATCTCGCTATCTCGTCCTCGTTCTAAATCAATAATGTGGTTCGGTCGCCCACATATTTACGTAACATCGACACGTGAAAAACGTTATGAACACGCCATATATATTTGGCGGTAAAACGAGTCTATAAGCCACGCTCCTATCTAATCGAGGATTTCAAATGGGCCAATTAAATCGAGGGTCGAGATTTCTCTTCGTCGATTCGCTTCTAAAATAACGCCTCTCGAACCTTCTTCTTTACATTCATCACCTCGAGTATGTAGTTTGAGCGGCTTTTAACTTTATTGATTAAAGTCCATTCTAATCATATATTCGTTATCTTTACGTATGTTTGTATATTCTCCCTCATAAAATACGATCTTCTACTCAACGCGTCAGCTACTACGTTCACTTTTCCACGATGGTATTGAATGATACGATCGTAATCTTCAACAAACCGAGCCAACGCTCGGGCGCATGTTACGCTCGCTTTGGGTGAAGAAAATATTCGAGGGTTTAAGAAATGGATTTTGATCGGGTCAAGATAAAATTCGATTTCACGCCTAGGGTAGGCTAAGAAGTCTTCAAGAATACGCCGTAAAATTTATTAACGATAGAAATATCTTTCAAAATCGTGACCTCATCCAAGACTTGATAAGACGTCACATCGATACCTATCAACTTGCCATCGTTATTCACGACGCCCCTACGGATAGTCCGGCTTCGCAGCATTACACACAAGAAAGTCAACAACTAACTGGACGGCTCTTTACTTATGGCTTGATATAACAATGTTGATCGATTTTAGTGGTTTTCGTTGTTGAATTCGCATAATAGTTGGTTAGAATATGAAAACTAACAACTTTACTAAAAGCATGATGAGTAATTAACCAATCGATTCCTAAAATCACATCAAAGGCAATTATTTTCAAAGAGATAGATCGATTGTGTAACGTGAAAGTGTTGATTTGAATCAAACAAGATTTATAAATAATGGAGGTAACGGAAGGTTTCTCCCAACCGAAGTTTCAACAGATAAATCAAAGTCTAACTTCTCCTGAGTTAAATTCAAACATCGAACACCACTAAGTTGAAATGAAAGAGTGAGTAGAACCGATATTCTAACTTCAAGATAAACTTCGTAAGAATTTATGATCAACTTACCCGTGATAATTTTATTCGTGTTCCTCGTCACGAAAAAAAAACTCTCTCTTAAACCATCGGCTTGGCTTGTCTGGGACATCCTTCTAAGATCATCATCCCAAATGGACTCGACTTCACCATACGATAAAATCGAGCTAGTGACCTTCTTCCGCAATTAAAACACGCTTTGATTGTCACAGACAGCTGACTGATGTGTCCTCCCGTCTCAAGATTTGAAACATACGACCGGTGGTCGTTGTTCTTCCTTTGAAACGGTGCCGTGACGCTCGCTTTTCCATCATTATTGAACCTTTCTTCTTGAAATTTCCACTTTATTATCTTCGCCATGATTACCACCGGTGGTTACCATTCATGGTATGATAATTTCCACGATGGTTATCATTGTTCCGGCGACTATTGTCACCGTGACGATTATTATCGTGTTGCTGGTCGTCCTTTTGTCAGGTTTCGACTCATTATCGCGCTTCCAATAATCGAGCCCTATTCACAACATCGAATATAAACAAAGTTTGTGAGAAATGAGGTATCGACGATATCGCAAGTTTCAAACCTCGCAGAAACATTCGCGCCATTCGCTTCCTCATTATCAATCAAATGGGATGCAAACCGGATAATTCCGTAAACTTAGCCTCATCGCGACACGGCCATATTGTTTTGTTTCTAACTTGATAAATTCCACCTCCTTCATGTGATTTAATACTTTCGTAAAAGTACTTGTCGCCGAACAATTCTTGAAATTTCTCCCAAGACATCTCGAAAGCATAGCTAGTCGGGTAACGCTTTTTACGATTCCCACCAATGATCCGCTTCTTCACGCAACATAAAGGTGGGCGAATGGAACTTTTTTCCTTCCTTCGAGCATTCCAAGACATCAAATATCTCGGTGATCTCGCTTAATCCACGCTCTCCGCTTTTTGGGTCTGGCTTTCCCAAAAACTCCAAAGTGGTCCTCGCCTCGAATCGCTAATGGTGACCAACGTGGGTTACCATTGTTTCCACCTCATTATTATGAACAGGAGTATCTCTCGCTTGGTGTCAGATGAATTCTAAAAGCTCCTAAACGCATCATTGCTCGTCATTTGATTAGTGTTATTGTTTTCATAGGAGGATTATCGCCTTCCCGCTGCACATTATTCGCTATTAATCACAGTGACTCAACAGCCTCATGTGCTCCATTGCTTACCTCAACATTTTCAGATGTCATTTTCAACATCGCCACAAAACAAGTGTTAATTAACAAATCACACATTATCCCTATACTCCGACCCACCAATTAAATACCAAATAAACTTAGTAGTCATACTAACAAGGAATTCTGCCTCTCCTCCTAGTTCTTGTCTCACATCTCAGCCAGGGATCATATCCCTAAGCTTTGATACCAACTGTGACACCCCCAAAATAGGTATACATCACCCATCTTGAGTCGCCAAATACATGGTACAAAATTCAAATACAAACTAATAATACAACAAATGTAAAATACGACAACACATACGTCGTGAGTTTAAATACAAATATTATCTTCTAGACAATATCCATTCTCAGAATAAGTCCTCATTACATTTATTGTTACACTATTTAATAGAATAGTGAGGAGTACTAGCTAATACTATCATATCCCATTCATCACTCCATTCCCCGACTGTTCCGCCACGCTCTCATTTCCTCAAGAGAACAAAGGAAAGAAAGGGTGAGCTCAACTAGCCCAAGAAGAAATATTATGACTCAAGATAATGCGTAATAAATTATCATTAGTCCTCAATAATGTTAAACCGATAAAATATAATGTACATCAAGTTTAACTACAATGAACAAGCAATCCATTAAAAGAGTCAAGAGAGAATAAAATCTACTATCTTTTATGATGTAAAAGGTTTTTCATCACTTTTATCACTGGACTCAAATTTTAATAAATAATCCACGCCATCCCCGCACTACTACCAAGGATATTCATTAGGTCACGCACCACAAATTCCATGCACTACGACCAAGGATATTTCAGGTATTCATCAATGGTCATGATCATGCCAACAATCGGCCCATCAATGCACTACGCCAACGAGGACTTTTACCACATCACTTGTTACATTACGGTCATGATTACACCGAATAATCCCTGGTCATAATCATACCAAGTCCATCCATGCTCTACAGGCCATAGATGACTTAAAAAAAATATTAACATGAGGCTAATGACAATGATATAAGAATTCAATAAAACAAGTTCAAGAATTAAGTTATTCAGGAACTAATAACGTCCAAATTGTCAATATGATACTGCTTTGTAGAGTAAAATTCAAGAATGCTCAGAAGATTATTTTCATGAAAAATACTAGATGAAACGCAAATATCAAAGATATTCCACTAATTTCATGAAGTATAGAAGTTAAAATTTTAACCAACTGAGTATAATAACGAATGGAATAACAAAAGAAATCACCATGCATGCGCATATCAGATAGATAGGTTATTCCAATGTAATAATAATAATAGAACCTGTGTCGTGAAAATCACAATCGATGTGATGTTCCAAATGTAATAATAAAGAATGGAATAAGAAAGTAAATCACCATGCACGCAGATTTGATGTATAAAAGTTATTCCAATGTAATAATAAATATGTAATAATAAAGATTTTAACCAGTCCCATGTAAAACACATGCATGTGATATTCCAAATGTAATAATAAAGGTATAATAATAAAGACGGATCTGTGTCCCACAGAAAGACATATGTGATGTTCCAAACTAATAATAAAGATGTAATAATAGAGATTTTAACCAGTCCCCAGAAAGAAAGCATGCATGTAATAATGTAAGAATGTCACCAAGTATAGGTAGCCCACGATACAAAAGTTATTCCAATGTAACAATAAGAAATGGAATAACAACAGCTTCTTCATGAATACAAAAGAATAATATTCTCACCGTAAAAGAAACTTGATATAAGTGGTGAAGTAGAAGTATTACTTTTTCTTTTTCTCTATAGTTTTCTATCTAGAGTTTCAAAGGATTTCGTAAGAAATAATGAAGGAATGAGCTTTTATTTATGTAAGAATGGAATGATAAGAATTAATTCATTAACTATTCAGATTGATTTATTTTAATCTGATGGTCCATATTTAAAACAAAATCTTTTAAATAAAATATAATATATTCTATTTATAATCTAATAAAACTAATAACTTTTAAAAAGATTTTACTACGCAAACAATACGCAGCACTATGCAAATACTACGATAATAAAATATAATATATTCTAATTATTGTCTAATAAAATGTATAACTTTATAAAAGTATTCTTTTTATATAAAAAGATTTTATTATTAGCCTAATAAAACTAATAATTTTATAAAAGTATTCTCGCTTTATATAAAAAAATTCGCTTTTATTACGTTAATAATAATGAATAAAACAAAACTTTGTCATCATATAAAATATCGATAATAATTGAATCAAACCGAGTGACTTCTCACATAAGCATTAATAATCAATACTCAGGCTACTACGCAACTAATGCCAGACATCGCATTTTTTACTATCGAGTAGTTCAACAAAGATCAACCGTAAAACTTCCACCGCTATTTTCATATAAAATATTTTTGTCGCTTTTTCAATCCGATAATAATTTGCTAGGGGTCCACTAACGATTGTGCTGCCGCATTTAATATTCCCCGTTAAAACGTAATATTCCCCACCAATCGAATATAATATAACAACTCGTATATTTTGCAAAATTTATAAATATTACCCACAACTATAACATTATATTAAATCCACACTATAATATTTAAAAAAAAAATTGAGAAAATTAAATCTTTATTCGTAAAATTGGGATTTTACATTCCTCCTGTGAACAACATTAATCGAAAGCAGTATGATGAACGATTTTGATGTTTAGATGCTTTTTACGCTCATGTAAAATCGATAAGTGGAGACTCGCGCACAAAATACCTGGTGGAAATGATAATAACGCATTTATTTGTCACAACCAGTTAGCTTCAAAGAGTCGGGACCACCTGCACTGGGAAAGCCGATCCGATTAAGGCGTAAACGGGTCAAACAAATCACCAAGATATTCGATGTCTTGGGATGCACGGAGGAATGTAAGGTTCCATTCGCCACCTTTATTTTTCAGAATGAAAGCAGATTACTATGGGGAATCATGGAAGGTACCCATACAAACCGCACTCAAAGATGTTTTGGGAGACGCTTTTAGAAACTTTTCAATGACAAGTACTTTCCTAAAAGTATTCATATAAAGGAAGTGGAAGTTCATTAGACCGAACAAAATAATACGACGATTTTGTCCCAAAGACGAGGCAAAGTTTGGCAGAGTTATCCAGCAGCCAGACCTCATTTGGTGGAGAATGAGGAACGATGACGCGGATGTTTCGAGAGGTTTCAAACCCGCATACGCCAAGATCTCATTTCTCATAAATTTTCTCTATTTAGATGTTGTCAATGTGGCTCAATTGTTAGAAATGAGATAACAAGACGCTCAACCGAGGGACCATAACCAGATCATATCGGGTGACAAAGTAGCCATCGTAACATGGATAACCAAAGCAGAGAAAGAAGAATACGCATAAAAAGCTAAGAACCACTCCGTGGTAATCATGGCCATGAAAATAAAAGAAGTTTAGCTCTGGGAGGAGATTTTAAAAGAGGAGATTCAATAAACGACTATGCGAAGACGCTGCTGCCAAAGAAGAACTAGTTCTAAGGGAGGAGAACCACCACCCATCAGATGCTATAAATGTGGAAAAGAGGGACATATCACCCCAAACCGCCCACAACAGCTCAAGGTATGCTATAATTATGGAAAAGAAGGACATATCGCCGATTAGTATGGTAATAAACCAAGTCCAATGGGATGGTGACTCAAAAGGTTATCCCGTAAAAGTCAAAGTCAACTGGCCCTCGAAGAGCGCTTTGTCGTGGATCGGGTCAAAATGCGAGAGAACCCAAACGAGGTGATCACGGTAAGCTAATCATAAATTCTGTGAAGTTTATACCTTACTAGATACCGGTATACCCATTCATTTATCTCTCCGCTTTGTGCTCAACGCTTAAACTTAACTCCACGTAAATTAGACTTTAATTTATCTCGGAGACCTGCTAGAGAAACTTTCATCACATCCATCGCTTATAAATCTTATTCGATCCAAGTTGGCACCATCACATTACCCGTCAACCTTATCTCTTTAAAGATACTTACTTTTGATGTGATTTTGTGGATTGATCGTTAACTACTCATCATGCCAAAATTGATTATTTTCGTAAGTGTCATAGTTTACATATTCCTAACCAACCTCAGTAGTATTTAATTCAAGCAACTAAACCATTAAAATCAATCACCGCTATATCTAGTCATAAAGCTATTCGCTTATTGAAAAAATGGATGTCAAGCTTTCTTAGCCCATGTTATGGATTTGAATAAAGATACGCCGATTGAATAATATTCTGTTGTTAGTAAATTTCCGACGCTTCTCAAGAACTTCCCTGCCTACCCCGTAACGTGAAGTTGAATTCTTTATCGATTCAACCCGCACAAAGCCCATTTCTAAAACCCCATATCGAATGGCTCCTATTAAACTTCAGAGTTAAAAGTCCAACTACGTGAATTGTTGGACATCGGCTTTATTCGGCCCCAAGACATCTCCTCGGGGTGCTCTCTGCTTTATTTGTAAAAAAGAAAGACGGGTACGCGATTTCAGTACGACTATCGAGAATCGAACCATGTTACCATCAAGAATAGTATCCGCTACTCTCGTATGAACGACCCGCTTGACTAGTTGCAAGGAGCACAATTTTTTCAAAGATCGATCTTCGCTCGATATCATCAAATTCAAGATTAGAATCGAGGATATTCCAAAGATCGCCTTCTAACTCCCCAGACGGCATTATGAATTTTAGTCATATCTTTTGATCGATTAATGCTCACGCGGCTTTCATGGATATGATGAATCGAGTATTCAAGGATTATTCGATGGCCTGTTGTTGGTTTTATTGATGACATCCTCATCTATTCCAAAAGCCGGAAGATCATGAACACTATTTGAAGTCGGTACTTCAAAGGCTTCGTGAAAACAAGTTATATGCCAAATTGAAGAAATGCGAAGTTCGCTTCGAGGAAGTAGTATTCCTCGGGCACGTGGTGTCAAATCATGGAGTATCCGTCAATTCGATTAAGATCAAGTGATACAAAGTGGGAGCAACCAAAATCGGTGATCAAGACGAGTCGGGCCTAAACCGATTATTATCGAGATTCATGGAAGGATTTTCTCAATCACTACCCTGCTAACTCAACCGACTTTGAAAGATACAAATTTCAGATGGAGCGAGGAACGCGAAAAGAGTTTCCAAGAGCTTAAGAGAGACTCATTTTGGCACTGCTCGACAATACCATCCGGTTCTTGGATGGATTTGTTATTCAGAGCGATGCTTCGTGCAAAGGGTTGGATGTGTTCTCACGCAACACGGGAAAGTCATAGCCTACGCCTCATGACAACTTAAAGAATGTGAGAGGAATTATCATACTCATGATCTAGAGTCAAGCAATAAGCTTTTCGCGCTTAAAGATCCGGAGGCACTATATATACGGAGAGAAAGTGGAGATATATTCAAACCATAAAAGCCTCAAATATTTCTTCACCCAAAAGTGAACTCAACACGCGCAAGAACGACGCTGGCTCGAAATGTTAAAAAGATTATGACCACACTATTCAATACCATCCCGAAAAGTAAATACGGTAGCCGACGCTGAAGTAGTAAGATCATATGCGTGAACGAAAAGCGATGATGTCAAGATATACGATGTAACCAACTTTAATCGACAAAGCTAAAGATGCTCAAGCCACCAATTCAAGTCGACGCGTATGAAGAAGAAAGCATGTTAAGGTTCTATTCCTAAGCGAGAATCGATGAAGAAGGAATACTCGAGTCCACCTGCACTTTGTGTTCCTAACGATTCGATTTAAAGAACAAGATCATGATGGAGGCAACACAATACACCGCTTTCAATCCATCTCGAAGTACCAAATGTATCGTGATCTTCGATATACATTTTGGTGGAACAATACGAAAGAGAGATTGTAAAGTTTATCTCGAGGTGTTTAACTTGTCAACGTAAAGGCGAGATCAAGTACCTATGGTCCGCTGCAGAACCACTGAGATTCCTAAATGGAAGGAACACATTACCATGGATTTCAAGTACGGGTCTTCCCACGCTTCTCAAGGCATGATGCGATTCGGGTTTGTTGATAGATTAACTAAGTCTACTCATTTCTTGCCGATATGTGAGACTTATTCCTCGAACGCCTCGTCAGATATAATACGGAACGAGATCAGAAGATTGCATGGCATGCCAAGATCCATAGTTTTTGATCGTGACCCAAGATTCACTTCACGATTTTGGGTTACCTTACAAAAAGCTACGGGCACTGGAATTCTCCTACAAATTTTATTTAATAAAGATTTAATGTTTCTAAAATTTTTTTTTTAATATTATGGTGTGGATTTAGATATAATGTTATAGTCATGGGTAATATTTATAAATTTTGCAAAGTATGCAAGTTGTTATATTATATTCGATTGGATTTGAAATAATGAATATTTATAAATTTTGCAAAGTATGCAAGTTGAGAATATGATCGAATATTTATTTTATAATATTCGACAGACAATCAATCATTGGTGGACCCCACAACTAAAATTATCATTTGAACGAGAAAATGACACAAAATATTTTATGAAAATAACTACGGAAGTTTTACTGCTAATACCGTTGAACTACTCTAAGTAGTAAAAGTACAAGAATACGCTGTGGGTCGCACAGAGTAGCATTACCAGATTGATTATCGATGCTTACGTGAGAAGTCACTCGCTTTTGTTCAATTATTGCTACAATAATCACGTATATAAGATCTCACGTTATTTGATTCAATTATTTGATTTATTTATATATATATATATATATATATATATAAGTTTTGTTTTATTAGTATTATTAATGTAATAAAATGTAAAAGTTTTTTATATATAAAAAATGTAATACTTTTATAAAGTTATTATTTTTTTATTAGCAATAATATAATTCTATTATATTATATTCTATTATGCATAGTTTTTATAGTTATATGTTTATTTATAAAATATTTCTATATTTTTTTATATTTTATTACGCATGTAATAGATTTTTATAAAGTTATTTGTTTTATTAGATATATAAAATGTAATACTTTTATAAAGTTATTATTTTATTAGATTATTTTTGTTTTATTAGAATATTTTATTAAATTTTGCTTTTAACTGGACCGTCCGCTTAAAAGTAAATCAACTGGACTGCTCATGAATTAGTTACTACGCAATCCATTCTTCTATAAATAAGCTCATTCCTTCATTATTTTTACTTAATTCAATTAAACTCTGTAGAGAGAAACTAGAGAGTAGAGAGAAACTATATATAGAAAGAAAGAAAAGTATTTTTTCGCTACTTCACTACTTCTATATCCAGCTTTCTTCTATAAGGTAAGGGTATTATTTTTTTTCATTTTATTCATGAAGAGAACTTCATTATTCCATTCTTTATTATTCGTTGAATAACTCAGATACGCTGGCCTACCCTATACTTGGTGAAATTCTTCGTTATTCCATTCTTTATTATTCTCGTTGAATATCCTCGTCTACGCGCTTTTACGCCGTGAAATTCGGTTCCATTATTTATTATTATTCGTTGAATAACCCCGTTCCTATGCTAAGTACCGCGTTATTTATTACGGTGATTTTTGTTATTCCATTCGGTTTATTATTATTCCATTTGAATATCCGTCTCAAGCGCTTTTAATTTACGACCGGGTTCCGTTATTTATTATTCTCGCTGAATAACTCGCCTATGGAAGTACCGCATGCATGGTGATTTCGTTGTTATTCCATTCTTTATTATTCGTTGAATATCCCGTTTGTGAAGACATTACCGACCGGTTCCGTTATTTATTATTCTATTGAATAACCTCGCCTATGCTAAGTACCGCATGCACGGTGATTTTTTTGTTATTCCATTCTTTATTATACTCAAATTGGTTAAAGTTTTGACTTCTATACTCCATGAAATTAGTGGAATATCCTCGATATTTGCGCTTCATCCAAAGATCTTTCATGGAAATATTCTTCCGAGCATTCTTGAATTTTACTCTACAAAGAAGTATCATGTCGATAATTTGGACGTTATTAGTTCCTCGGATAATTTAATTTTGAACTTGTTTTATTGAATTCTTATATCATTGTCATCATCCTCATGTTTATATTTTGTTGAAAGTCATCTCGTGGGTCTCAGAAGTGCATGATGGACTTGGTATGATTACGACTGTGGATTATTCTTAAGATAATCATGACCGTAATGTTACAAATGATGTGGAAAAAGTCCTCATCGCCCGTAAAGGCATTGATGGACGCTTTTGGTATGATTATGGCTATGGATTCTCTTCGCCAAGGGAGCAAAGATGAATTGTTTTATGGCATGATCAGACTCATTGATGAAAACACGATTATTTTCGCCCGTAGTGTATGGATAATTCGTGGTCGTGATACTAAATAATATCCTCGGCCTCAGAAAAGTGTGGATGATTTGATGATGTGGATTATTTATTGTCGAGTCTCAAACGATAAAAGTGATGAAAAACTTTTTAAATCATAAAAGATAGTAGATTTTATTCTCTACTTGACTCTTTAATGGATTGTTTGTTCCACCGCAGCTTAAACTTGATGTCTATATATTTTATCGCTTAATATTGTCAAGACTAATGATAATTTATTTCGCATTATCTTAGTCATAATATTTTTTATCGGGCTAGTTGAGCTCACCCTTTCTTTCATTGTTTCTCTGTGAAATGAGAATATAGCTGGGACGAGACGGGGAATGGAGTGATGGTCCAGATGATAGTATTAGTAGTCCTCACTATTCTGTTAAATAGTGTGACAATAAATGTAATGAGGACTTATTCTGAGTGTGGATATTGTCTAGATGACAATATTTGTATTAAAACTCACAGATATGTTTTGTCGTATTTTACACGATCGTTGTATAATTAGTTTGTATTTGTATTTTGTACCATGTATCTGGCGACTCAAGATGGGTGATGTATACCTATTTGGGGGGGCCACAGCTTGGTATCAAAGCTTAGGATATGATCCCCGGCCGAGATGTGAGACAAGAACTAGGAGGGGAGAGACGGGAATTCCTTCGCTAGTATTTGACCTACCTAAGTTTATTTGGTATTTAATTGGTCTCACGTAGTATAGGATAATATGTGATATGTTAATTAACCCTTGTTTTGTGGCAAGATTTGAAAATGACATCCAGAATGTTGAGAATAAGAATGGAGCATGTGAGACCGCTGAGTCTCCACATATCAATAATCGTGATAATGTGCATCAGAAGGCGATAATCCTCCCCGTAAACAACAACACCGACCAAATGATGAACGATGGAATGTTCAGAGGCTTTATGCAATTCATGCAACAACAAAAAAAAGAGACTCCTGTTCAAAATATAGGTGGAAATAATGGCAACCCACCATGCCGGTCACCGCCGCTAAGCTTCAAGGAGCTAAAGACCACCGGAGTTTTTGGGAAAGCGTAACCACTTAAGGCGAGAGACGTGGTTAAAGCAGATCACCAAGATATTTGATGTCTTGGGATGCTCAGAGGAGCAAAAGGTTCCATTCGCCACCTTTATGTCAAGGCGGAAGAGGCAGACATCGTGGGAATCAGAAACGCACTCCAGATCGACACACTCAAGATGTCTTGGGAGAAGTTCCAAGAGTCGTTCAACGACAAGTACTTTCCCGAAAAGTATTCGCCACATGAAGGAGGTGGAGTTCATCAAGTCGAGCAAAACAATACGACCGTGGTCGCAAGACGAGGCTAAGTTTCACGAGTTATGTCCCGCTTTCAGATCCCATTTGGTCGATAATGAGGAGCGAATGACGATTTAATGTTTCTAAGAGGTTTCAAACCCAATATACGCCAATACCTCATTTCTCACAAACTTTGTTTATATTCAGATGTTGTGAATAGGCTCGCTTATTGGAGCGCGATAATGAGTCAAGACAACCAAAAGGCAAACGACCAACAACACGATAATAATCGTATCTATGGCAATGGCCATCTAACAATGATAACCATCGGGGGAAATTATCATGCCAAGAATGGTAACCACTTCTATGGTAATCATGGCCAAGATAATAGAAGTGGAAATTTCAAGAAGAGAAGGTTCAATAATGATGGAAAGACAAGAAAGATCAAAGACCCATTTCAAAGGAAGAAGAACGACCACCACCGGTCAGATGTTTCAAATGCGACAGAGGGACACATCCGTCCAAACTGTACGCAAACAATCCAAAGCGTGTTTTAATCATGGAAGAGAAGGTCACCTAGCTCGATTTTGTCAGATGGTGAAGTCAAGTCCACCGGGATGGTGATGCCAAAGGATGTCCTGCATAAGCCAAAGCCAGAGTTTAAGAGAGAGTTTTTTTTTTCGTGACGAGGAACCCAATAAAATTATCACGTAAGTTAATCATAAACTCATGTAAGTCTATACCGTATTAGATACCTATTTCTACTCACTCTTTATTTCACCTAGTTGTGTTCAATGTTTGAATTTAACTCCGAGAAGTTAGACTTTGATTTATCTCGTTGAAACTCATTGAGGAGAAACCTTCGTTACATCCACTATTTATAAATCTTGTTTGATTCAAATCAACACTTTCACGCTAATTCGTCGATCTTATCTCTTTGAAAATACTTGCCTTTGATGTGATTTTAGGAATCGATCGTTAACTACTCATCATGCTTTTTAGTAATAAGGTGTTAGCTTTCATATTCCTAACCAACCCGTTATGCTAATTCAAGCAACCAAACCACTAAAGTCAATCATTGTCATATCAAGCCATAAGTAAAGAGCCCCGATCCTTTCGTTGTCGACTTCCTTGTGTGGAATGCACCAACCGCCGCTTTATTTTTCAGTAGGGACGCCGTGGAATAACGATGGCAAGTTGATAGTATCAATGTGACGGTTATCCAAGTCTTCGATGAGAGTCACACTTTTGAATGATATTTCTATTGTTAATAAATTTCGACGACGATTTCAAGACTTCTAGCCTACCCTCAGAGCGTGAAATCGAATTTTGTATCAACCCCAAAGATAAAACCCCATTTCTAAAACCCTTAAATATTTCTTCAACTAAAACGAACGTAATACGCGCCAAAGACGCTGACTCGAATGTTGAAGATTACGATCGTATTCATTCAATACCATCGTGGGAAAAGAACGTGGTAGCCGACGCGTCGAGTAGAAGATCGATGCGCGAAAAGAGTGTGAATATACGAACCCACGTGAAGATAACGAATATACGAAAGTAGAATCGACTTTAATCGATAAAGTTAAAGCCGCCAAGCTAAATACTCTCAGAGAAATGATGATGAATGAAAAAAGAAGGTTCAAGAGAGGTTATTCTAGAAGCAAGAATCGACGAAGAGAGGAAATCTCAACCCTCGATTTTATCGCCCATTGAAATCCTCGATCGAGTAGAATCGTGGGCCTATAGACTGCTTTTTACCGCCAAGTATGTCGCTTGTTCATAACGCTTTTCACATATCGATGTTACGTAAATATGTGGACTAACCCAACCACATTATTGATTTAGAACCCGGACGAGATAATGGATAATTTAACGTATTTGAAGATGTAATCGTTAAAACTCGAATATATTATACGCTTAAAGGTTATACCTCAAGAGTTAGAATCGACGTAAGTCAAGTCATCTCATCTGTTTCTAAGATACCAGTACGTACGACGTAAATTTTGAGGGCGTAAATTTCATAAGGAGGGAGATTGTAAAATCCCAAATTTTATTTAATAAAGATTTAATTTTCTCTAAATATTTTTTTTAATATTATGGTGTGGATTTGATATAATGTTATAGTTGTGGGTAATATTTATAAATTTTGCAAAGTATGCAAGTTGTTATATTATATTCGATTGGCTCTGGGAATATTCTTTTTTGTAGTGGAATATTCAGATAACCACAGACAATCATCGGTGGACCCTACACATGTAATTATCATTTGATCGAGAAAACGACAAAAATATTTTTTAAAAAAATAACTGGCTGAAGTTTTACCATTAATACCGCTGAACTACTAAGTAGTAAAGTACAAGAATACGCTGTGGGTTGCATAAGAAGACACCAGATTGATTATCGATGCTTACGTCGTAAGTCACCAATTTTGTTTTATTATGCTGAGTTATTAAGATTAATATCAGATAATAAAATTAAAATTTTTCAATTATATTATATTCAATATATATATATATATATATATATATATATATATATATATATATAATATTTTGTTTTATTAGTATTATTAATGTAATAAAAAGTAAAAGCTTTTTATATAAAATGTAATACTTTTATAAAGTTATTTATTTTATTAGGCTAATAATTGTAATATATTATAATATATTATATTTTATTAGTAAAATCTTTTTTTATAAAATGTAATTTTTATAGTTATTTAATTATTTCTATAAATCTTTTTATATAAAATGTAATAATTTTATAAAGTTATTTGTTTTATTTTATAATAAATGTAATATATTATATTTTATTTATAAGATTATTTGTTTTATTATATATTTTATTAATTTTCAATCTAACTGGACCGTCTGATTAAAAGTAAATCAACTGACTGCTCATGAATTAGTTACTATGCAATCCATTCTTCTATAAATAAGCTCATTCCTTCATTATTTCTTACTTAATTCAATTAAACTCTGTAGAGAGAAACTATAGAGAGAAAGAAGAAAAGTATTCTCGCTATTTCACTACTTCTATATCCAGCTTTCTTCTATTAAGGTTGTACTGTAGGGTATTTTTTTTCATATTCATGAAGAGAACTTCGTTATTCCATTCTTTATTATTTCGTTGAATAACTCAGATACGCGGCCTACCCTATACTTGGTGAAATTCTTCTCGTTATTCCATTCTTTATTATTCGTTGAATTATATTCTATGTGAAATCTTCCAAGTTCCGCATTTATTATTTCATTGGAATATCCTTTCACGCAATTACGACCTTGGGTTCCATTATTTATTATTCTCGTTGAATATGTTCATGCCAAGTACCGCATTTACGGTGATTTCGCTGTTATTCCATTCTTTATTATTCTCGTTGAATATCCCGTCTGGCGCTTTTACGCCGACCGGTTCCGTTATTTATTATTCTCGTTGAATAACTCGCTTCATGCCAAGCACCGCATGCACGGTGATTTCGTTGTTATTCCATTCTTTATTATTCTCGCTGAATATCCCGCTTGCATGTAATTTTACCGACCGTTCCGTTATTTATTATTTTATTGAATAACCTGCCTACTGCCAAGTACCGCATTTACGGTGATTTCTTTTTGTTATTCCATTCTTTATTATACTCACTTGGTTAAAGTTTTGACTTCTATACTCCATGAAATTAGTGGAATATCCTCGATATTTTGCGCTTCATCCAAAGATCTTTCATGAAAATATTCTTCGAGCATTCTTGAATTTTACTCTACAAAGAAGTATCATGTCGATAATTTGACGTTATTAGTTCCTCGGATAATTTAATTTTTGAACTTGTTTTATTGAATTTTATATCATTGTCATCATCCTCATGTTTATATTTTGTTGAAAGTCATCTGTGGCCTCAGTAGCATATGATGGACTTGGTATGATTATTGACTGTGGATTATTCTTAAGATAATCATGACCGTAATGTTACAAATGATGTGGAAAAGTCCTCATCGCCCGTGAAGGCATCGATGGACGCTTTTTGGTATGATTATGGCTATGGATCTTCTTCGCCAAGGGAGCAAAGATGAATTATTTTATGGCATGATCAGACTGTTGATGAAAACACGATTATCTTCGCCCGTAGTGTATGGATAATTCGTGGTCGGATACTAAATAATATCCTCGGCTCAGAAAAGCAGGATGAATCGATGATGTGGATTATTTATTGTCGAGTCTCAAACGATAAAAGTGATGAAAAACTTTTTAAATCATAAAAGATAGTAGATTTTATTCTCTACTGACTTTTTAATGGATTGCTTGTTCACCGCAGCTTAAACTTGATGTCTATTATATTTTATCGCTTAACATTGTCAAGACTAATGATAATTTATTCTCGCATTATCTTAGTCATAATATTTCATCGGGCTAGTTGAGCTCACCCTTTCTTTCACCGTTTCTTCGTGAAATGAGAATATAATGGACTAGCCTGGGGAACAGAGTGATATCCAGATGATAAGATTAGTAGTCCTCACTATTCTGTTAAATAGTGTGACAATAAATGTAATGAGGACTTATTTGAGTGTGGATATTGTCTAGATGACAATATTTGTATTAAAACTCACAAAGATATGTTTTGTCGTATTTTGATGTATACCTATTTTTGGGGCACAAAAGCTCAATCCATGATTTATCGGGTCCATTTCAAATTTCGACCGAGTAGAAATGTAGCCTATAGACTGCTGCTACCTCCAAGTATGTCTCGTACATAATGTTTTTTCATATATTTGTGCTTCAAATATACGTAAAGACCCAACCACGTTATCGAAGTTGTAACCTGACGAGATAGTCAAGACTTAACGTGACAGGAGGTACCTATTAAGATCTTCGATACGAAGGAAGATATCCCACGACAAAGGTCATACCACAAGTCAAAGTTTTCAGGGAGGAACCATGCTATGTAGGAAATGACCCGGGTTTGAAACTAAATGAAAGCGAGGTATCCTCACCTTTTGAAAAACCAGTACGCACGCCAATTTCGAGGATGAAATTTCATAATGAGGAGGTCAGAAGACCCTCAACTAATTATAAATAAAATTAAATTTCCTCTATTTATTATTTTGAAATAAGAAAGGTTGATTTGATTAATGTGGTAGTTATGGGTAATACGCGTAAATATTTCAAATACGCAAGTGGTTATAAAATATTTATTTTATCTGAGAATATTCGTTTCGTCGTGGAATATTTTTACCGCTTCGGGAAATATTCGTATGACGACGCAAATTGTGTGGGCTCCATAACTGAAAGTTTATCGATGAAGAAAATGACAAGTATAAGTTGTTTATAAATAATCTACAGAAGTTATCAAGTTATATCGTTGAATACCCGATGGTTAAAACACAAGAAGACACCAGACGCACTAATTATCGATTCTTACATGTTAAGGCACTACTCAATAATTGTTACAAAGAATTATCGCTTAATATTTTATTTTATCGATTCAATAATTGCTACGTTGATATTTTATATTATCGTTGTTTCAATAATGTCAATACACAAAGATTTTCATTATCGCATCAATAATTCATATTATTTGAATAATATTATTAGATAATATTATTGGCAATGTCTAGAAAGTTCTGCTTCAAGGAGAGGTTTGGTCACCTAATCATGCCAAGAAGTGAGAAATCCTTATCGAAAGTTCTCTTTCCTAGAATCGCCCGATCACAAGATTATGGATCTCGTAATATTATTTTGTGAATAATTAATTATTGATTTATATGATAAGGAAAATATTTATTTTATGTGGATATAGATGGAGAAAATTTTAATGTGAGAATTGTTGAAAATTGATATTTTATCTTTTCTCGATAAAATAATTCATTTAAATATATTATTATATTTTAATAATATAATAATGGTGATATTTTTACAATGAATGTGGGATATATGAATAAATGAGGAGGAAGAGTATTTTTTTGTTGTAATAAATATTTAAAACATGTTTTTCATGTTTCAGGACCCCATTTTCGATCAAATTTGATTATAAACTTCAGAAATCGTCTGTCAGGATTTCTTGGCCAATTTTGTTTGAATTTGGAAAAACTTTCTTCGCAAAGTTGTAGATAATGGAATTTCCTATGAAAAGGGTATGGTTTGAATTTTTTCTAATAAAAGTGCTATTTATTATGAATTATCAAGTTTTGATTAATCGATTATTATTTTTTTTCGAAGTTTTAAATGACTTTTATATGAAAAAACGTTTTGGCAAGTTTGGCATACATGTGTATGATATTTTGATCAATGAAGGGTAAAAAGTAAGAATTTATAATATATATTAATATTTTATTAAATTTTCGCTTGGGTGTTCTAAGCAATTTTCTATAAATAGGTGCTTAGGTTAATTGAAAATCACATTAAACTCAAGTTTTCTCTTTTCTCTATATTATCGAGTTTATTCTTGTGAGTATTTTGATACTTTGAGTGTCGCTATACTGTAAGTTCTCTTCAAAGACTATATCCCAGATTCTAAATGTAAGATCGCCTTTTCAGCGTAAGTGGATGTTATTTTTTTTTTAAATGATATTATTTCTTCTAATATCATTACGCCGGATTATCGTAAGATTTTTCTTGTAAAATTTTGCCTTTTAGTTCACGATTGGGTTACTATTCACGATACTAAGACTATTCACTTAATACTTATTAATTATTCACGTAAAAATTAAAATTTTATTTTTGTCAAAATATTTATCATGGATACTAGCTTTGATCAGATCCATGTTTTGATCATTCTTGAATTTTACTCCACTATGTTTATTTATGAAGTATTTTGAACTCCTGATTGTTTAAAGTATTTAATCCATAATACTTATTCTTTTGTTTCATCGGATTCGCTTTTCTTTTAAAATATTTTTCATCATCTTTAGTCCTAAATGATGAGACATCAATATCTTCGCCCAGAAAGGCAAAGATGGTTGATTTTTTATGAATATCTTTTGGTCTGTAGTGCAAAGATGTACAAAGCGCTGAGATGAATACTTGACCGATCGATGAATATCTTCGGGCCTCAGAAGAAAGATGAATATTTGATTCAAGATGAATATCGTTGATGTTAGGTGGATAAAATATTGATGATAGACTTTTAAATTCATAGATTATAAGAGATTTCATTATCTACGTAACTCTTCTATGAATTATTATTTCGCTCATATAATATTGATCTCAAACTTGTTGCTCATTGTATTTTATCGATTTTTCCTCGTCAAGACTAACGATAATTTGTTCTATATTATCTTAGTCATAATATTCTTTATCGGGCTAATGAGCTCACCCTTTTTCTTTTTGTTCCATTTTTCTTCTCAAGAGCTGCAGAATGTAATGAAGTTCTAAATGGTGTGCAAGAATGATGGATCTAGAAAGTTGTTTTAAGTAGTCCTCACTATTTTGTAAAATAATGTACCAATAATTGTAATGAGGACTTATTTGGGTGTGAATATTGTCAGATGGCAATATTTATATTTAAACTCACAGCTTTATATGTCAGATTAATAAAGTTGTAGTTGTTTCGCAGACTATGTTATCGACGACTCAAAATGGGTGATGTATACCTATTCGGGGAGTCACAATGGTATCGTAGTTTAGGATACGATCTCCTCCATGAGATCGTGAATGTAATGCGAAGGGAGAGAAGGAGTAAAACCTTCGCTAAAGGTGTCTTACCTAAGCTTATTTGTTGATCGTCAAGATATAGGATATTATGTGATATATTGATTTCTTTAATTAACCCTTGTTTTATGGCAAGATTTGGAGAATGTCGATCGAGAATGTTAACAAAGGAGCAAATGAGACCGTGGAGACACCTTTACCCACCAACGAGAGAGAACGCAACAGTCGGGCAATGTTCCTCCCGTGAACAACACCACCGAAAGCAGATTGATGAACGATGTATCGTTTGTAAGCTTTTTCATAGCTCACGCAAAATCGCATTTGTGGAGACTCGTGCACAAAATACAAAGTGGAAATGATAATAACGCACGGCTTGTCACACAAATGCAAGCTTCAAAGAGTCGGGACCACCAAAATTTTGGGGAAAGCCGATCCGATTAAGGCGTAAACGTGGGTCAAACAAATTACCAAGATATTCGATGTCTGGGATGTACCGAGGAATGTAAGTTTCCATTCGCCACCTTTATGTTCCAGAACGAGCAGACATCGGTGGAAATCAGAAGCTGCACTCCATCTAATGCGACAAAGACGCTCTTAAGAGACGCTTTCAGAATCGCTCAATGACAAGTACTTTCCCGAAAGTATTCGCTATACGTAAGCGAAAGAGAGTTTATTAGATCGAACAAAATAATACGATTTGCGTGTCCCAACACGAGACTTTTAAGTTTGCAGAGTTATCCAAGCTCAGACCTCATTCGGTGGAGAATGAGGAACGATGACGCTGGATGTTTCGAGAGGTTCAAACCCCAGATACGCCAATATCTTATACGCCAATACCCTACTCACCCCATCCCCCCACCCACCCACCCACCCACCCACCCACCACTCCCTCTAAAAAAATGATATTGCCGACATGATATACCCCACTCACCCCACCCACCCACCCACCCTTACCCACTTACCCCACTCACCCACCCCCATCCCACTCCCACCCACCCACCCACCCACCCACCCCTACCTATCCCAACCCGCACCCCACCCGCACTCCAAAAAAATAATGCAGACATCACCCACCCCAACCCCAACCCCAACCCCACCACTCTCTCCCAAAATAAATTAATATTAAGCGACATGTATACACCACCCACTCCACTCCACCCACCCATCCACCAAAAAAAATAATCGTGGTTTAAAAGTAAGCATCGAAAAAGAGAGAGCCAGCAATCGAATGTAATACGAATAAAAATTGTTAACCAGCTTAATTAACTATATTTGTTTTAAAATATGAGTTTAAACTTTAACCAACCCGAATAAATAAAAATGGTTAACCGATCCATTCGTGCTCAAAGTATACTATGGTTTCAACCAATAGTTAATTACTTATATTGTCGTGTCTGTATGAGAGTGATATTATTAATTACTAATGTTTTTATTATTATATATAATATGTTCATTTTTGAGACGTTGATGTTCTTATCGTAATTTGTACGATATATATATATATATATATATATATATATATATATATATATATATATATATATATACTTGTGTTGTGTTTTGTATAGATAGATAGATATATATATGATCCAACTATAAAAATTGAATACCTATTATCTTTATTTATTTATAATGCATTGTTGTACTCTTGAATTTTTTTTTTAGGAAATTGATATCCTCACAAATAAAATTTAATATTTTATATAAGGTTTTTACGTAATTGCGGAGAGACTAATCCATTATTAATGTAAGAGAGTCTTGTAGAATTATTATTTTTATTTGTGAAAATATCAATTTTTTTTTTTTTATTCTTCAAGAGTAGTTCAGAGTAGAGGAAAAGGAAAAGAAAAGGAAAAGGAAAAGGAGAGAAGTAGCAATGTGATTCCTTAAGTAATCGGAGATTAAGAAGCTTATGCCATAGGAGGAGGAGGATATGCAAACCTTTATTTTCCATTTATTCACAAATTAACGCATTGCAATATTGCGGAGAAGTGAGGCGTGGTATGAGAAGTGAGGTCAAGGAGGATTGATTTGATAATAATATTCTTTTCGCTCTAATTAGACGCTTTTAAATTTTTTTATTTGTTTTTAATTATTTGACATTTGTTCAAATCTAAGAGAATTGATAATTTTTCCAAAATTACCCTCATTAAACTCTTTTCTCTCTTTATCCCAATAAAACTCTCCTTATTCCAAGAAAAATTTAAAGATATTATATAAAACGAATACTATATTTAATACTTTTTAATTATTATCTTAATTTTACGCCCAATTTCTATCAAATAATTGTGACGAAATGGAAGAATATTATAAAACAGCACTAACCCATAAATGCCTACCACAATATCGACTCACCACCAGTCACATGGAGCCCAAACCCCATATGCAATTACCATATTTACCCACCCTAGGAAGAATAACTACAAAATGTGCCACTCGCCGCCTCAGGACGGACAACTAACCTTGCGTTCCGCGCAAAAACGGAATGGTATCTGAGTTTTAAGTGAGAGAACATCAATCAAAACAGAAAACAAAAAGGAAAGAATCACTTATGATGTCCGTTGTCCCCAGGTAGCCGTTTTCCTTTCCTTTCTCTCCCACTTTACTTTACTTTTTTCCCCCTTTCTCTCTAGTATATTTCTATACAGAAACCATTCTCTCTCTCTTTCCCTCCCTAAAAGACAGGTATAGATGCCATGCCACTCACTTTTCACTAGCCTTGCCTTTTCTCTCTCTCATTAAATACACATTGTCATTGTTATTGCTGTTGAAGAGAGAGAAGGAGCTAGAGAGAGAGAAAATAATTCTAGCAAAAGTAGACATTGAACAACATTTAGAGAGAGAAAATAGTATAATTGATGGGGTCTTCATCGGGGCACGGGAGCTACACTAGTAATTACGATCTATCGTTCAAGATCTTGCTCATCGGAGACTCGGCCGTCGGCAAAAGCAGTCTGCTCGTCAGTTTCATTTCCAATTCCGTCGACGATCTCTCCCCTACCATCGGTATTACTCCCTCCGTCCCAAATTAATTTTGACTTTTTTAAGTCAAATTGACTATTTTTTAAAATTAATAATTAAAAAATATACTACTATTAGTTGACTATTTTGGGACGGAGGGAGTATATTATACTACTATATATCCAATTTATTATGCATCATATTCATAAATATGTATTTATTAATTGATGTACTGTATGTACAATTTTTTCCCCTTTGATTGATCTTTGAACTGTGATTTCGGGAGGAGTCAAGTATGTTAGTAAAGTAGTTCATTTTCTTAATATCTTCCTCTACAAGTGTGTTTACGTATTCATACTTACATGTACAGGTGTACAACTACATATTTAGAATATACTATACCTGTGTGAATCATTAACATATAGTATTACACTATGTATGTATGTCTACAGGTTCATTGTGAAATGAATTTACTCTGTATTTTTTCCTGAAAAACGTCTTGTAGTTATTTGGAAATGGCTTTGTTGGTCAGTAAGAGTTATCTTGTTATGCAGAAATTTATTTGTCATTTTCTCCTGAAAATTGTAGTTGGGGATTCCTGAATTAGATGTTGCTTATGATGTAGGCTATATATATCAACTTGATTACTGGAGTTGAAGACATGTCTTTTGCTTACTTACATCTAGTTAAAACTTGGTGGCATTACTTATTTAATTTTCTAATTGTCTTTCTTTTTCAGTTTCTTTTGGTGTCATTTTGGTAAATGCTTCACCTATAGGGGAATAAAATTATATGAACGCATTTTAGGGAATCAATCCCCTAGGCTACCTCACGTGGCCATACATACCTATACGGAGCACTATCTAATTGAAAATACCAAAATAAAGGATTACTATCCCTTATGGATTTAATTTATATATAAAGATTCAACTTCGAAAGCTTCATTAGTTAATGACTTTCATTCTTGTGATCCTCTGTTCAACGACACAAGAAAATTTGAATTTTTTTAATATGAAGGTCTCCTCATATGCATGATATCACCTTATGTAACTTGATATATAATATAGCTGAAGTACAGTATCTGAGATTTAGACAATACGGGTACAACTAGTAAAATTGGTTACAACTGTGAGTGCCTTTTTGGTGCGTCAACAAACGAGAGAGGAAAAAGGGGGGGGGGGGGGTATCACATTAAATATACTTTTACTTAATACCATATACACTAGGCATTTACAGCTACAATCATGCAAATCTTGCACCTGATAGGTACCAGTGGCACCATGCTCCCCAGCTCTTCAACTGGCATGGTTTGATTAGGATGCTCCAAGTGCTTAGGTTTTTGGCCCCCTTGGTTGAGCTTATGTCTTAAATTAGTTACAGTGCTGGTCTGGGTATTGCGACTTACAAGGGGAAAAATGATACTCTGGGTATTGGTATTATGCTGGAAGGAAATGTGGCTGTGTTATTTATAGATGGCTGAATTTCTGTCATTCTTTCATGTTGAGAATTATATATGAGGCTTTTTGATCTTAGCTATCAACTTTTTAAAGCTTAAGCTAATATATAGAGAGGAATAGGGAGGGATGAAACTCTATGACATATTTATTCATTTGATTCACTCCCTTACGTGCGGTCTGTCCACTAGAATGTGTTGTGTGAGGTGTTATTGGTGCTGTTTTAACTCATGACCTTATTGTCTGTGAAGTGTCCGGAGTTTGGACCTTTCATTTTCAGTTTCAACTGTAATCAAACCGTCTAAGGTCTCATTAACGAATACTGAACGGATCATATACAGAATTTATTGGACTTCATTCAATGCATGAATGATGCTAGCATCTTTTAATTTGATCACGTACTGATACTTATCCTACTTTCTGCTTTTCTTAACCATGACCAGGTGTAGATTTTAAAATCAAGATGCTCACAGTTGGTGGAAAAAAGTTGAAGCTTACCATATGGGACACTGGTATTAACTTGCCATAGTTTATTGTGTTATTTTATTATTTTTGAAGCCAGGGGAATTGGTTACTCAACCACATCATGCTAATCATTTATTTGAGGTCAATTGATAAAGGAATATTTAGTAAAGTCAATTGAGAAATCAGTTTCATGATTAGAATGCAAATTGAACCCATGGGCCACTTAATTATCACTGAAGTTAGTAGAATGACTTGTTCACACTTATTACCACAAATCATACTCTCAAGAATGACATATGCATTTAATTGGACCTTGTAACAAAATAAGGGAATTTCATGTATCAAGAGAGTTTCAGATAACAGTTACAATTTTACGTGCCTGTCTCCTACATGAAAGTTCTGATGGGTAGTAAAGCATCAATATTTTGTTATTGCCTTTTCTTTCTTTAGTATTTCGCCTTATAAAGTTTAGTTATAGCATCTTTATGGTCTCATGGAGTAAACTTCAGTTGGAATTTCCTAAGAGAGAGCATTTTACAGTTCTCTTTCTCTCTTTTCCCTTATTATATGCTTATTTTACCCGCATAGAAGTAATCTTGAGCAGCTGTATTAGAATTCTGCTCCATGTTTTACTATTTATATTGTGTCAATTCAATGTGTTGTTTTCATTTTTTTAATAAAAACTTTTTCTTTTCTGAGAGCAAAGTATATCAACTGTGAATGGTCTTGTGATAATCTTAGCATTTTGCAGCCGGACAGGAGAGGTTCAGGACATTGACAAGCTCTTATTATAGAGGTGCCCAAGGGATCATTCTTGGTAAGCTACTGAACCTTTTGAATCATTCCATCCAATACGACCAACTATATTCCTAAAAAAATTAATCAGAATGTTGTATTTGTTACTATAAAATGGCGACAACACTACTTATTCATGCCGGTAAGTTGAAACAGTGTACAAGTTGGTTTGTGGTCTTACATAGTGGTAGAATTATGTCAAGCCTTTCCACATGCAAAACTGAAGTTTCTAACTCTTAATTTACACAACATCATTAATATATATATATTCTCAATTTGTGTTCTTGCAGCATACTTTCTATTTGTTTATTTATGAAGTACCAGATCTCTGCAATGTGGTAGTTATATAATCTCTTTAGAGGTTTTAAGTGCCATTTATTCATTCGGACTTGTATGCCATGGCTAGTGTCCACGTCCTCGTTCGTTTTCAGTCTACTTGATGGCATATTAAACTTTCAAGTTGGGAAGTTTTGAAATTTTCATTTGGTCTTAATCCCAAAGAACAAACGTTCTTCCTTATCGAAGAGTCATCTGTTATGATATATGTTTATGCTTTCTGGTTCTTAGGCTGTGAGTTGCACGTTGAATAATGAATAATCATATGGTTTGATAAAGGATTCTGCTGTGATCTGATTTAACATTTACCTCCATATATATATGGTCAAACACTCTCATTATAAATATTAATAAATTTATAATCCTATAAATTAATAATTAAATCAACTTTTCACATGGTAGGTAAAAAACTACTACTTATTACATACTATATAATAAACTTTGGCTAGACCGCTAGAGCCCTTTTAGAATGATGTGTGTAAAAAATGCATACATTGTAAATTATGGTTATTAGGAAAATTATGTTAGTGGTAATAAAAGAAGGCCTTTAGGAGCTTTGTTTTGGATTATTTTAATATAGAGTTCTAAAATGTAATATTTTCTTTTTGTGTTGAAAAAATGCACCATTGAAATTCGCATTCATGTTCTCATGTTTAGGTATGAGTTGCATAACTAATAGCAAGTTTTTCCCCAATAAGATGAATGGTTTCTATTAATTAATATTTGATTGGGTCTCCTATCATATTACTCCCTCGATTCTATAAAAGAGTTCCATATGACAAAAATTTTATTCCAAACAAAAAATTTTCATTTCTTTGATGATAGTATAAAATGATACATTATCCTCAATGTTATCATCACAATTTTGTTAGCATATGCCTTCACAACTTAACTGAATGGGGTCAAACATGGAAAAAATATATCCTTAAGGTTAGTAAATTTTGCAAAAACTCTTTTTGTGCAATTGGCGGTGTATTATTAGATATCGAGTGGGGTTCCATTCATATTATTAATTATCAGATACTGAGCGTATTAATTTAAATTGGGGTTTAATGATATCATTAATTATAAGATATTGAGTATACAATTGAAACTTTAAAGTATAAAATTATTTATATATAAAAACAAGAATTGAGTATATAATTTAAACTGTGGAATCTGGTCATTTGATATGTTAAAATTTTAATACCCATAAGGATCAAGATAAAGACAACATTTTCCGACCTCCAATCTTGTGGTTAGCAGCCACACGCTCTAACCAACTGAGCTATTCCAAAAATTTAACTAAATAATCTAAAAAAATTTGTTATTTTTTTTGACAATATATCATTTAGAGATTTCTTAATCCACTTTTCTGTCTACGGACCACAACTTTAAACCTGAATATATTGAATAACATGTAAAAGTCCAAATAATTACTCCTTTTGTCTAAGGTTGTAAAATGAACAAACAGTTCGGACTCAATTCGTACTCACCCGACTAAAAGTTCGATTCGAGCTCAACTCGAAATATAAATGAATCAAATATGAGCAAATTTTAAAGTTGGATAAATTACTCGAACCTCCTCAAATTGTAATTTTCTATTGATACTTAGATCATATTTGTTCAAAAAGTTCAAATTGCTTGGACTCGATTTGGAATCGTGTTCGAATCGATAGCTAAATGAGCCTCAATCAAACCTTATTTTATACTCAATAAATTTTGTGAACCAAATCTGAGCAACTTAATACTCGGTTCGACTCGGTTCGTTTACACATTTACCTCCGTATTCAAAATTGAGGTCCTTAAGTCGTAAAATATATTGAACATATTTGTTATACTAAGTGCGTCATAAAGACTAGTATACCCTCAAAAGTAGGGTCTACTAGTTTAAGAAAGAAAAAAAAAACTCATTTGTACTTATGTTGGGTCCACTATGAGTAAATCTGGTATTTTTATATTCTCTTTTCAACTTTAATTTATCTCTTAATGTGTCAAAAGTGTCTTTAGACATTCTTTTGAGGACCGGCGGAGTATTAAACACATGAAAATGGCATCTGATTTTCTGTTCAGTGCCTAAAAAATCACAGCTTAGTGCATGAATCAGATTGTGACATTTGAAGTGAGACAGAGAGTATTGTAAACCTTAATATTAGATTGTTTTCTTTTCTTCATATTTTCACTGCAGTGTTCCAAACCCAAGGTTACATTATTAACCAAATTTTATCTTTGTACAAATCATAGTTTATGATGTTACAAGGAGAGAAACCTTCACAAACTTGTCAGATGTATGGGATAAAGAAGTGGACCTCTACTCCACAAATCAGAACTGTATCAAGATGCTTGTCGGAAACAAAGTTGACAGAGTAAGTTCTTCATCTTCCATCATTATGATCTACAGTTTTGATTCAAGATGGTGACTAGTTCTTATGTTGATATTGAGCTCTGCATTTACTAATATTCCATTCTGCAGTTACTAATATGACCACATGGAAATATGTAACTAGTTCTTATGTTGATATTCAGCTCTGCTTGATTTTATAGTTCCATTTCTTGTAGTTAGCATCATTTATTTGTCACTATCTTCTAGCTTCAGGAAGTATCTGGATGAAAAAGGAGAATGCATAGAAATAATCTGCATGTTTTCTTTTGGTGTCATCTCCACTCAACTTTGAAAGCTGAAACTAAGCTTAATTTATTAAAGAATAGGCCCAACAATACTCTCACATATGGGCCCCTTCTTGCACATAGAGACAAAGCGCAAGACATAACAAAATGCTGTGAACGTTTAAAGATAACTATTATAACTAATCAAAGCAGATGGTTGTGGATTGAAGCTAAAACCTGCAAAATCCAATGGCTTAAGAACTCAGAGAACTTGCCCAAGAGTGTTAAGTTCTTGGAGGTTTTAGTGGTCATGTTTCACCTTATTTTATATTGATTTGGCATGAGAGAAATAGATAAAATTCATGCATCGGGAAATTCATATTCAGTGCACATTATAAGTTGATTGGTTAGAGATTGAAGTTTCCTTTTCCACTTCACCTCAAGTTTCAGTTACTGCTCCTTTTTCTGTCTTTTGTTTGTGTTGGTTAGATCTAAAGTAGAACTTCAATTCCAATTGACCTTATATTTTATAAAAAAATAGTTTTATTTTGTTTAGTCTCCACATCTTTAAGCTGAAAAGATTTATAGAGTTAGATATACTTTTTTCAGTCTTTTCCTGACGTTGATTGGTAGCCATGTAGGGATTTGTTTATGAAAGAAAAAATGTTCGTCAAGTTTGAATTTTGATCTTTTGAATTACATGTTAAATTTAATTGCTAAATAATGTTTGTTTTTGTACTATTACTATCATTCTCTTTTATTACAATAAGATTCCACATACATTTTCAGGAGTCAGAAAGGGTTGTAAGTAGGGAAGAAGGGATTACTTTGGCGAAAGAGCATGGATGCTTATTTCTTGAATGTAGTGCCAAAACTCGAGAAAATGTGGACCAGTGCTTTGAAGAGCTCGCGCTAAAGGTAAAGAAGAATATATTATGCTTTAGACATGGGTCCTGTGGCATCTGCAATATATATCAGTGCAGAGTAGGTAAATAACCTTTTGCATTGGAATAAAGATCTAAAAAGTTATCTTTCTGGCTGATTATAATATCAGAGCATGTCATAGTTGAATCACAAAGTATTCTTGGATTAATGCAGTTCAAACAAACTACTAATGATGTATAATAATTTGTCATTCTCCAAAGTAGTTTGCAAAACATGATGGGCTGTGGATCAATTGGAAAAAGCACAAGTTGAATTCTTAATTTTACTACTTTGACATGAACATCATAAGATAAATCACAAGCATATCTCAAATTGATCAAAATTTGGACAATAGGCACGTGCCTCAGGGTTGGAGAGAGTTTGTATTCCCATTTTTTTAAGCACCTCCTGGTTCTATGCAGATAATGGAGGTTCCAAGTCTTTTGGAAGAAGGGTCTACTGCAGCGAAGAGAAATATCCTAAAACAGAAACCAGAATGCCAGACACCTAGTGGCAGTTGTTGCTCATAGAATGCTGCAAAAGTGGATCTTGTATGAAGACATGTAGTCGAAGATTTCAACCAGAGATCAGGTTCATGTATATGATGATTTCCTTTCTTCTTGCTGCTGTTGTTGTGCTTGAGTTGTCTCCTTATGGTCAAATATTGGCCCCAAGATGACATCTACTAGCTTGTGTAAAATTGTTTGCCTTTTGGGGGCCATTTTCTTTGTCAATCCCCCACCCAGCTTATTGTGGAAACAGAATGGCATGAACATCTCATTTGATTTAACCCGACTTGTGTGCTTTATAATTTCTCTATGCTACAGTGGATGTACTGATTATTCCCTTGTATATTAAAACAATATAATTTATACTAGTATATTATGCATTGAGGAGCTCTAAAAGTTTGTTTCTTATAAATAAATTAAAAAAAGAACTGTGAGAATTTGTTACAAAAAGGATGCACTGGACGGGCTCTATCAACACAAAAATTAAAACCCAAACCAAGTGAGGGTGTAAATAGAAATACCAACGGCAAAACTCCTTGTACATTTTATTTGATTTTGGGATCTTTACCCTTTGTACTTTTTCTCTTGTACTTTTAAAAAAAAAATGTACATCTCTATTTTTGAAGAAGAGAAGAAAAATTCCATTTGCTAAGATATCTGAAACTGATCAGTTTGAACAGGAAAAGGTAAATGATGTATATAACCTTAAAAAAGAAGCCTTCAAAATATAACTTCCTTTCAGATTAGATTGAGGAAGAAGTACAACAGCAGAGAATTTTCAATGTTGCTATATGCACCAATTACATTTTGGTACCCCAATGTTTCTGAAAATTTCAATTTAGCACTCAAAGTTTCTGAAATTTTCAATTTAACTCCTGAAATTTAATTAGTTTCAATTCACCCCTGCCCCCCAAAAAAAGTTCTTTTGAGGAGAATAAATTATTTACATTTTTATATTACTCCTACCTTTCTCTCATTGTTTCTATGAAATTCTCTCCTCAGACAATAGTTTTCAACTTTTATAGAGGTAAAGGATGAAATTTTAAACAAATTTTATATGGTAAATGATACTTTCTTAATCCATGCAAAAACCTTAAACGACAATCTTTTAAGAATCTAATGTATTACAAGGAATCAATGAGACTTTTCAAGAATAAGAATTTCAACATGTTTAAACTCATAATGATCTCAAAATTCATGCATACAAATACCAAGTAATTTCTTAGAATTGTAGTTTCGTAGAGTCATAATCAAAAATTAATCGAAAAAACATGACACTGTAATCCCTCGCCCTTAAGGTCTTTATCGCCCTCACCACGTAATGGTTTCATATGAAGTTACAAAGTGCTATACCTGTGATATATGCCAAGTTTTGAGTCGAACAATTTTAGGATAAAGAATTCACAAATGTTCTAGTTTAATATTTCTTTGTGATAGTTATATGTTTATAGAAAAATTAACTCGAAAAGAAGAGAGAATTTCATGCAAGCTTTTCTTCTCTCATGTAAGTATATTCCATTCTCATATATGTATATGCCTTCATATATCTACACATATAGATATATATGTATACATATATAATAAGAATAACTATTATATATCTATTTTAATTACACATTATTATAGATATAATGTTGTAAGTTACACATTAGTCATAATGATGTAAGTTACAAATTATTAATAATAATGTAATTTAAATAGAAAATGGAGAGTTTTTTTGTTTCACATAATTAAATAAGATTACACCTCTTATGCTTATAAAGCAACTAGTAATCATTTATTAATTATAATGGAACTAAGACAAACTAGTTTTTACAAACAACTTCAGACCTTATCAAATGTTTCACTTAAGTCATTGATAAACACATGCTTCATATGATTCCAACTTGAACCAAATGAATTACTCTCATTCTCTAGGACTTTAAGTTACACCTTTTATACTTACTTCAATTACATCCACAAATGAGTTTTATCAAACTCAAATATGACAAATAATAAGTCTCAAAAGTATAAAATAAGGTGCAATATATAACAATCCCCCACTTGTTTGGAAAAACTAATTTTCTTCCAAACACTTTTCTATCAAACAACTCCAAGGCTTGTATGCATAAAAGTTAAGGTGTGACTAACATTGAACCTTCCTTAGTGTAAATAACTCAAAGTCACATCAAGTTGATGGTGTCCGTAGATTGAACCTCTACTTCTATATGATATGACCTAATTGTCACACACACAAAATCCTCCTACCACTAGTGAATATTCTCAAAGCATCAGGCTTATTATGGCCACGCAAGAATATCCTCGCTTCATGAACCTCTAAGAGAGTAAACCACAACCCTCTATAATAAGCGGCTCCACTTATAGTTCATATAGCAAAGTGTTTCACATGTGTTTCTGCTAAGAACACAACAACTTTGTTAAGAGTATAACTCACTTCATTATGCACGCAAATGACGTTACTATCTTAAACTACATACGGAACCACATCGATAAGAATACAACAAGAATCGTGGACTTGTTTTTTCCATCGAACCTATAAACTAGGGGTAACCTAGAATAGGTTGGGTTCCCATCACCCCGACTCAAAGTAGTTTAAGTTTCATATCACAAGTAGTTAAACTTACTAAGATCTCACAAAGTCTTAGTAAAAAGATAAGTCAAATCGCCACTGATTTTTCTCGTAGATAAATATTATATTACCTTCTCAGATCAATTATCTAACAAAAATTATGTCTATGACCAACATGTCAAGACTTACCATTAAAGGTAATCTCATATGCTCTATACAAAATAATTTCATTATCACATCATAATGAACTAAACAATGGAAGTGGTCACAATTTGATGTTTTAACAACAAATTTTGATTCCGTTTGCTTTCTCCATCATATAAAGTTATAGTATTACTTGCTACTCCAAGTAAATTATTCCCTCACTAAGGGTAATATATAATATATTCACCTACTTGTAAAAATATAATTATATATTCACCTACTTGTGAATATTTTCATACTTATTCAAGATCACAACCAGTTATGAATTCAAGATTAATACTTTGTACTACATAAAAAATTTCACTAACACAATATTGTGAAATAGGAGGCTTTAGACTAGGCTACAATCAATGTTTTAACAAACACCCTAATCCATTAAACTTCCCTCATAAAATAATAACATTAGATTCATATTGTGAAATGGAAAATACTCATTTATTTCTTACTCATCTAAGAAACAAAACTCAAGATTGAGTGAAAATTCACCTACTTGTAAATTTATAATTTTTCTCACTAAAATATAAGTGACACTTATATGATCTATTAAGACATGAGAGATCTAACAAAACCAATGTAAATCATTAAGATACTAAGTTTAAAATCAGATGTAATATCTCGATCTCGCATCGTATATCAAACACAAGGCTCTCACTAAATAATGTGTACTTCAGATTTACAATAGCTATATCGTAATTAACTTTCAGTACCACTACTATTAAAGAATTATTAAATTCTTCAATCTCAAGGTATATCAAACTTTGTTTAAGATAACCTCTCAATACAATTTAATTGGTTTAGTTGGAATCCTCACTATGTTTTCACATGATAATAAGATAACATATATTTTACAAGTCTTTCAACATAAAGACAAAAATAGATATTTCTTAAACTCGCTTACGCTAACAATACTTGTAAAATGATCAACATATCATTAATATACACAAAACTATCACATTATAGTTTATACAATTATATGTTAAGTAAACATATAAATAATTCTATATCCAATAGAATCTCAAGGTTAATATGCACATATTATCACCTAATATGTATCCACTTGAATATTTATAACTTAGTTTCAATCTCACTATCGAAACTAAGTCACAATAAATATTTTGGATCATATTTAGGCTAATAAAATAAGTTCACACTTCAATATTATTCAAAATTTGTGTTTCAAAGACTATCATTTCACGTAATCCACGAATCAAATTAAATTTCACAACAAGAATTATAAGCCTTTACTATTTCTTACATAAATAAAATTATGCTCCAAATAGTTCAAAGGCAAAATATAGTCTATAAATAAAAATCTTAAAGAATCACCCCCACACTTTTAAATAATTGAAATCTCATTGAATAATTTCACTTCATAATATTATGCTCACTACTTAAAATAAATTTTAGATTAATTGACATTTTATGTGACAATGTTCCTATAAAAATTACTTCCACGTGAGAATATTAAGGAACACTTCTCAAAATAAAAACTAAGTTCTTGTACATTTTATGTATTAGTTATTCATATAAAGATTGCTTCAACTTAAGAATCTTTTAGAACACCCCCACATAAGAAAACAAACTCTTATTTTTTGAAATGACATAAAATCTCAAATTCGAAAAATTATTTAATATACGAACTTAAAAATTATACATGTACAATTTTTCAAGTATACCAACACGTAACACTTGACTCTATGTAAATAGTATAAAATTCATTATATACAAATTATAGCACAACTCATCATATTGCACAAATTTATTTGCATATAAAATATAAAAAAATTATATTTACTTTCTAAGAAATTAATTTATCACACAAAATTAATTTATGTAGAAAATAAATAAAATTTACACACATGAATTAGTATATCCTCAAGTATTTTTTTATCTCAACTTAGACATAAAATACCATAAACATTATATCTTTTGAAAATTATAAATATAGAATTCAAGACAATTATCATAATAATATGAAATACTTGAACTTCACTATATTTATAAAAAATCAAAAAATAAAATATTTACCTCATTTAGAGTATACAAATTTCATATAATCACATTAAAATTTACTACTTCTTAGACAAGAAGTACACATAAAGATAAATTAATATGTATCAATTATGATTATCCCCAAAACACTAAGAAAATCATTTCTAAGTGTTTTTTCAACATCAAAATCATATTGTTTATAAGATTTACTTCAACCAAATCTACTTCTACAATATCTCTTCTGTGAGACCCCAGATTTTATAAATAAAGATTTAAATTTCTCGAAATATTTTTTTTAATATTATGGTGTGGATTTGAGATAGTGTTATAGTTTTGGGTAAGATTTGAAAATTTTGCAAAGTATGCAAGTTGTTATAAATATTCGCTTGGTCTGAGAATATTCTTTTGTTGGGAATATCCGTACGACTAAGACAATCATTGGTGGACCCCATAATGTAATAATCGTCGAAGTTAGAAAAACGACAAAAATATTTTATGGAAATAACTATGAGGTTTTACCATTAATACCGCTGAACTACCCTAGTAAAAGTACAAAGAATACGCTGTGGTTGCATAAGAAAGACACCAGATTGATTATCGATGCTTACGTAAGAAGTCACTCGCTTATATCGCATTATTGCTACAAGAATTGTCGTGATCATATCTCTCATATTATCGATTCAATTATTATCACAAAGATTCATGTGCATAATATGCTATTTTATTAAATCAATAATCGAGACGACAAAGTTATTCATATTATTAAATGCAATATTTACAATGTCTAGAAGTTCTCACAAGGAGAGGTTAGATAATCTAATCATAGCGCCAATAAGGAGAAATCCTTTATCTGAAAGCCCTCTTTCCCGGGAACAACTGATTGTTAAATATTATGAGTTATGATATTAATGATGGATAAGTTCGTGTTGATTAAAGATGAATTTAATAGTTTCATCAGGTTGGGATTATTTGTGTTAGTAGAAATCGACATCTATTTCGATAAGAATTGATGTCCGGAGGTAGATTGTTAACTCGAGTATTCGGGGACACTTTTTGTGTCAAGTTACTATTCACGAGTTACTATTCACTAAGTTACTATTCACCAAAATTACTATTCACTCTAGTATTGTTCACTTTAGTATTTGAGACACTTTTCGTGTCGTGTCGAGTTACTATTCAACCAAATTACTATTCACTTTAGTATTGTTCACTCGAATATTCGGGGACACTTTTTCAGGTCGAAGTTACTATTCACGAAGTTATTATTCATGAGTTACTATTACTATGCACGAAAGTTACCATTCACGCTAAGCATTATTTATGAGTTACTATTCACAAGTTACTATTCACTCTAGTATTGTGTATCTTGATATTTGGGTACAATATTATTCCATGAGAGATGTGCTAATTTTTCGCATCATTGGGTCGAATGAATCAATATGGACCACCGTGGAAAGTTATAATAGTGAATCAATATGGATCACCGTGAAAAGTTATAATAGTGAATCAATATGGATCACCGGGTTTAAAAGTTAGAATAGTGAATCAAGATGGACCGCTGCTTTTAAGTTTTAATAGTAAATCGATCCTGACCGCTCATTTAAAAGTAAATTGATCCGGACCTGCTCATGAATTAGTTACTATTCATTCCATTCTTCTATAAATAAGCTCATTCCTTCATTATTTTTACTTAATTCATCAAACTCTAGAGAGAGAAATTATGTAGAGAGGTTATAGAGAGAAAATTATAGAGAGAAAGAAGAAGTGTATTCTCGCTACTTCACTACTTCTATATCCAGCTTTTTTACTTGTAAGGGTGTTATTCTTCTTATTCATGAAGAGAACTTTTGTTATTCCATTCTTTATTATTTCGTTGAATAACTCAGATACGTGGCATACCTCGTATATAACCTCAGATAAGTGGCATACCCTATACTTGGTGAAATCCTTATGTTATTCCATTCTTTATTATTATGTTGAATAACTCGTAAAAGTGGCATACCCTATACATAACTCAGATACGCAGATACCCTATACTTGGTGAAATCCTTATGTTATTCCATTCTTTATTATTCTCGCTGAATAACTCGTAAAAGTGGCATACCCTATATATATACCTCGATATACACGATATATACCCTATACTTGTGAAATCCTTATGTTATTCCATTATTTATTATTCTCGTTGAATAACTCAGATGGGCGGAATTTACCCTATACTGTGGAATGACCAGATACGCTGGCTTACCCAATACTTGGTGATCTTCTTCGTTATTCCATTCTTTATTATTATGTTGAATAACTGCTTATATGTAAGCACCGCATACTTGGTGAAATTCTTTTATTATTCCGCTTCTTTATTATTCGGTTGAATATCCGGCAAAGGTGAATTTCACCGATTCGGTTTTATATTTATTATTCCGCATTTATTATTCTCGCTGGGAATAACCTCGTCTCATGGCCTCTATCGCATGCATGGTGAATCCTTCCGTTATTCCATTCTTTATTATTTCGCTGAATAACTCGCCACGTGGATCGCCACACGCACGGTGAATGATCCTTTGTATTCATTCCTTATTAAATTATGGAAATGATCTCAGATACGCGGATTACCGCATGGCGTGAAAATCCATTCGTAATTTCATATATTCTTTATTATACTCATTGGTTAAAGTTTTGACTTCGATACTCCATGAAATTAGTGGAATATCCTCGATATTCAAGGCTTCATCCAAAGATCTTTTCATGGAAATATTCTTCCGAGAATTCTTGAATTTTACTCTCACATGTAAGTATTATGTCGACAATTTGGACGTTATTAGTTCCTCGGATAATTTAATTCGTGAACTTGTTTTATTGAATTTTATAACATTGTGATCATTCTCATGTTTATATTATGTTGAAAGTCATCTTCGCTTACGTGCATGATGGACTTAAGATGATTACGACTATGGATCATTCTAAGATAATCATGAACCGTGATGTTATAAGTGATGTGGTAAAAGTCCCTCAAGTATTCGTGAATGCATCGATGGACGCTTTTGGTATGATTATGACCAGGATTATTCTAGATAGTCATGACCGTGGATGATTTAATAAATATCCTGGCTCGTAGTACATAGATGATTGTAATATGTGGTTTATTTATTGTCGAGTCTCAAACGATAAAAGTTGATGAAAACATTTTAAATCATGTAAGATAGTAGGTTTTATTCTCTACTTGACTCTTCTAATGGATTGTTTATTCACCGCAGCTTAAACTTGATGTCTATTGTATTTTATCGCTTAACATTGTTCAAGACTATTGATAGTTTATTCTCGCATTATCTTAGTCATAATATTTCATCGGGCTAGTTGAGCTCACCCTTTCTTTCACCGTTTTCTTCGTGAAATGAGAATATAAATGGGATTTAGCTCTGTGAAAAGGAGTGATGGTCTGTAAGATAGCATTGGTAGTACTTTTGAGTATGGATATTGTCTAGATGACAATATTCTTATTAGAAGTCTCGCTTATGTATTGTCGTATGTTACACTACAAACAGATAATTAAGTTTGTATTTATATTTTGTACCATGTATTTGGCGACTCAAGATGGGTGATGTATACCTAATTTTGGGGGCGTCACATCTTCTAACTATTAGTTTATAATTAATTTATTATCCACAAACAAAGTAATCTATCTCAAAATTCATGCATACAAATACCAAGTAATATTACACACTAAATATTACCTCAAATTTATATGCATAATTTTGTTCAAGAAGAACATAAATTTACTTTATTCTCAAAATAAATTAATTTACAGCTAATTTGTTATACATAGAGACAAGTAAACTTCTCAAATTTTACTATAACTTTCTCATAATAAATTAATCTCAATTAGTGTATAAAAAAAATAATTATCTCAAATTTCATATATATATATATATATATATATATATATATATACACACACATCATAATATTTTATCTACTCATAAAATATTACATCCAAAATATATATATGCATAAAATTAAATTTATTCCATCATGAACTAAAATTTAATTACTTTTCTTATCCCACAAAACTAATTAATTAATTTATTACAACAAAATACAAGTAAAATAATACTCAAACATACAATATCATCTACACATGATATAATACATAAAACATATACTTTCAAGTATATACACATACAAAATGATACACAATTATCATTTATAAAAATAAAGGGTAATGTTAAAAAACACACCTTTTGAATTTAAATCCGAAGAACACCACAATCTCTTTAGAAAAATTTCTAAACATCAACATTTGGTGTTGTTCCATGATGACTCTTCATCTTCTCCACATCAATTTACAAACATGTAAATTGTAATCTTTTTCACTTTCATTTTTCTCCACAATCCATCTTCTAACAGGAATTATCAATAAAAATAATTAGCTTAATATCTCAATATATTACTAATTATCATAAAAATTCCATTGATAAAATAGATACAAGAAAAATGGCACTTATCTTTGAAAACCTCGTTGTCTTCCATCTCACCAAAATCATGACTAACAAATACAATAAAGACCTTAAGATTGTTAGAATCGTAGTTTCATAGAGTCATAATCGAAAATTAATCAGAAAACACGACACGGGTAATCCCTGTCCTTAAGGTCTTTATCGCCTCACCACTTAATGGTTTTACATGAGTTATGTGCTATACCTCCGTGATATATGCTAAGTTTTGAGTCGAACAATTTTGTGATAGAATTCACAAATGTTCCAAATTTAATATTTCTTTTGTGATAGTTATATGTTTATAGAAAAATTAATCAAAAGAAGAGAGAATTTCATGCAAGCAAGTTTTCTTCTTCTCATGTAAGTATATTCCATTCCTCATATATGTATATGTCTTCATATATCTACACATAAAGATATATATGTATACATATATAATAAGAATAACTATTATATATATATATATATATATATATATTTTAATTACACATTATTATAGATATAATGTTGTCTGCCATACATTAGTCATAATGATGTAAGTTATAAATTATTAATAATAATGTAATTTATATAATAATAATGATGTAAGTTACAAATTATTAAAATATAATAATAATGATGTTGTAAGTTACACATTAGTCATAATGATGTAAGTTACAAATTATTAATAATAATGTAATTTGTAAAGATTGTGATATATATATATATATATATATATATATATATATATATATATATATATATATATATATATGGGGAATGATCCATAAGATTTATATGTTATGGAATAAAATTGGCATATAACATCTATACCATTCGTAACTAATGAATGGTCGTGATTAGATTTGAATAGGTTGCCCGCCAGATTACTAAAGCAGACGTGGTAATCCTAAATTCGACGCTTTTATACCCGCCAAGAGCACTCCAATTTAAAACCTCACTCGTGTTTTATCATTCTCTTCTCACGATCGAAATCTCAAACTAGTTCCTCCGTCAAGCAAAACTTATCCGAATCGGAATCAAGAACTAGTTCGATCGAGGAACGAGTTCTTCAGAGTAATCGAGCCCCTATAGTCTTCGTATTGTAGAGCCCTATAGCCTTGAAATCTCGACGCGCCCTAGAATCTAATCACGATTTCCTTCATCTCATCACTCGATTCTTAAGTGGCTTCATGATTGGTATTTTGCGCTTAATTTTACACCTTAATCGTTTCTTATGTTCTTCTACCTAATTTACCTGCTCGCTAAATCCAAATCGCCCTAATCTACCTAATTTATTAAAGTCTTATGCCCCCATTTTTCAAAACCTAGAGGTATACGATTTGAAAAATCCCTCGTTTTTTTTTCCTTTTAAATTTGTTGTAGAATCAAGTCAAGATATTTCAGAATATATTTTGGACAACACTTGTCCAGCTTTGAATTTCACGAAAGTTAGTAGATTATGTTGTTTGTTTGAAGTACTTTTTTTGAACTCGCTAATATTTTTGTTATTTTCTCTGCTTTCAAATTTTCTCACTGATGCTTACTTGTTTTTGTTTTTGATTTTGACTAATTTGCACTCAAAAAAGTGAATGAAGAAAGCCATCAGATAAACCGATTAAATTGTAAACCGTTATTAAATTAGAATTGGCTTTATAAATATTCTGCTACTGTAAATTAGTCAATTATACTTGATGTCCCGAGATTTAATCGCGGCCGGTGCTACCATTTGATTCGAAAGTTATTGTAGGTCTAACTTCAACAAAACAAGCTTGACATAAGTTTTGACTTTCTTCCGATTTGAACAAATTAGTTGTGCTGCTCGATCGAACGACGTGATACTGGCTTCTACTTGCTTGTTACCTGTATACATACTACCAAAATCTACTTGCTTTGTTATATACAAGTTGAAAAATAGTTATACATCCATTATTCTCAAATCGTAAGTATTCAAAGTGACAGTGATATTTTATCGCTTCAACATTATTGTTAATTATTTTGCATTAAAACCCGCATTTTTTTGCCCAGTGGAAAACAAAGAAAGGGAGAGGGCTTGTTTTGTAACAACAATATAAAAGTGCCTCGCTTTTACGTCGGCCCTGTGTCTGTTCTTTTTTCTAGTTCTTTCTATTAGGTATCGACTAAACTTAGTTACTTATTTTTGGATTAACATAATGATTAACATTTATTAAAAAATAAATAAAACTCAAGATCGATAAGAATTCTCACCATCTTATATAACGCCCTTTTGCTAAGTAGTTTTGTGAGGGACGTTAGTAATCTTCGTAAGTAAGAGTTCTCTAAACAACCTAATGCTACTCTTTTAAATTTGGTTTACCACATTGTTCTATGTAAACCGCAAGTGGATGAGGCTAGTATTAATATGGTTACCATTCAAAATCTCATCTTTTTCTGCTTAATTTTTTTTCTTAAAAAAAAGTCAGATGAATGAATTAGTTTATCATATATTAATGAGGTTAAGGCGTAGTATATATAGAGTCGGGGAAATGTATGAGCTCATATTTCAGATTCAAATTCAATATTGGTGGCTTTACTTTTTAAGTGGATATTTTATATTTAGTGGAAGGATGCGTGAAGTCGCCAATATGTCCTTCATGAATATGCATGTATGTATTTATATTTAATGGAAGTATGCAGAAATGTAGAAATTTGCTTGGTTGTCTATGAAACTTAATATTTTGCTTTGTAATTTGCATTCTCGCTCTCGTGTTGAAAAAACAGTGACTTTAGCTTTTTATTTTTTTTTCTTTTATAATGACAATATCCTTGTTTGGTTTGTTGCAAAGACACCAACTCAAGTAATAAAAGATAATCCTTTCTCGATGTTTAAGATGCTTGAATGGCACCTCGTGACGGAAATGAAAAGCCAAAATCGGCAAAATCGGAGGACAACGTGGATAATCGATTTTGCTAATATTTCTTTTCAAGAGTTATCGCACGGTGAATAGAAATATCATGATCTTTTGGTTACTTGCTAATTGAAACTTGGTGACTTTAACTAATAAAAGGCTCAGATATCAAAATGCTCAAATTATCCGCTTAATTGGAATTTTATGGTCATTGATGTAAAACAGCTTTTTACATGTAAATCGTGACGCCCCCAAAATAGGTATACATCACCTATTCTCGAGTCGCCAAATACATGGGTACAAAATATAAATACAAACTTAACTATACAAATTGTCGTGGTAAAATACTTACAAAACATAAACCGAGAGTTTAAATAAGAATATCGGGCCTTCTGTATAATATCCATTCTCAATGGAGTCCTCACAGTATGTGATACAAACTCAAATTTAGTCATCGTTATATTTATTGTCACACTATTTAATGTAATAAAGGAGGACTACTAATGCTATCATCTCGACCGTCACTCCGCTTCCGACTCATCTCAAATTTATATTCTCATTTCTTCAAGAGAATAAAGAAGAAAGCGGTGAGCTTAACTAGCCAAAAGAAGAAATATTATAACTAAGATAATGTAGAATAAATTATCATTAGTCTTCAACAATGTTAAACCGATAAAATACAATGTACATCAAGTTTAATCAGAATGAACAATCAATCCATTAAAAAGTTAAGAGAGAATAAAATCTACTATCTTCTATGATTTAAAAAGGTTTTTCATCAATTTTTATTGCCGAGACTCAATTTTAATAAATAAACCACATCATCGAATCATCCCTCGCCTAATGCCAAGGACATTCATTAAATCATCAATGGTCATGACTATACCGAATAATCCCTAGTCATAATCATACCAAGTTCATCTTTGCATGTAAGCCAAAGATATACAAAAATAAAATCAATAATCAACAATCCATCTTTGCACGTAAGCCAAAGATATACAACAAGAAAACCAATAATCAACAATCCATCTTTGCATGTAAGCCAAAGATATACAATTCAATAATCATAAACCCATCTTCGCACGTAAAGCTAAAGATAACTTTCATCACCATATAAGCATTGAGGATGATGACAATGATATAAGCATTAATCAAACTAAAACAAGGATAAATATTAAAGACTTTAAATTTATTCAAATATTATCAACCACTCATAATCTAATATTATTAATATCATAACAATATTTTAATCACCTCTAAACTTATAAATAATTTATTTCAATTGTTTACACTTTACCAAATAATGCATTTAATCATTCAAAGAATGCTATAATCATAAGATTTCATCACCAATGATCAAATCCTTTATCAACAATCTACATATACTTTTATATAGATTTCCAAGCCATAAAATCCTATTTTCCAACTTTGTTATTTCACATAACATATTTAACTCATATGTTCAGAATTAAACTATTTTCATAAAAATACCAAATCATTCCCAAAAATATTTCTTTTCTCGATTTAAAGTAATATAGTCCCATAATGAATATATATATTTTTCTAAATTTTAAAATTCATTTACTATTATTCAAAAATTAATTTCCAATTAATTCCTTAAGAAATTAGCTACCTCAAGTTTGACTCCAAAATTCCCAAATCTTAGCAGGATCTTAAACATGTTAACGTGAGCTTCCAGCTTTAAATTTCATAGTCATCTGAGTTATAAAACTCCTGCTATAGCATTTTTCGTCGAAAATATAAATATTGAAATGGTCATAACTTGCTCATTTTAAGTCTGAATGAGCTCATTTTTGGACAGATGTTCTTTATACCATATACTTTCATGTCCCAAAAGGCCGGAATTTTTCTCACAAATTAGTATTTAAACTCGCCCATTTAAAAATCAAGCAAGAGATGCTTTTCAGATTTACAACTTTTGACCTTTGCTAAAATCACCACATTTAAAATCTACAACACCTTTTACAAAGTGATTCCACTTGAAGATGCTACAAAACTCATAGATCTAACTCTAGAACTTGACCACACTCAAAAATTCAAAATATAATAGGAGATATGGTCAATTAAATTTCATGTTTTATTTTTATCAAAATCTGATTTTTCAACCCTTTGTGATTTCTGAGAAACCTTTATGTTTTCACATAATAACTAACATAACTCATCATAACACTTACTAATACTTCATACACCCATGATTTTCATCAGTCCAATGCTTTTATTATGACTCTGATCATAATCAACGTAACTACATTATTTCCACAATTTAATAAGGAATGAATACGAAGGATCATTCACCATGCACGTGGTAATCCACTTTATATAAGTTATTCCAATGGAATAATAAAGAATGGAATAATGTATGATTCACCATGCATGTGATAGAGACCGCATGCATAAAAGTTATTCCCAATGTAATAATAAAGATTTTAATTCAGTCCTGCCAGAAAACGCATGCATGTGATATTCCAATGTAATAATAAAGAATGGAATAACAATGTAAATCACCACGCATGCAGACGTCAGACAGACAAAAGTTATTCCAATGTAATAATAAATAACGGAACTAGCCAAAGTAAATTCAAGACCGATGTGATGGCCCAATGTAATAATAAAGAATGGAATAACAAAGAATCACCACGCATGCAGACATCGTGATGTATAAAAGTTATTCCAATGTAATAATAAATGATGGAACTGTGTCCCACAGAAACGACAGATAGATGTGTGATATTCGACAAAATAGTAAAGAATGGAATAATAGAAGAATTTTACCATGTACGTAAAGATTTTAGTACATATACAAAGTTATTCCAACATAATAATAAAGAATGGAATAATGTAAGAATTTCACCACGACAATGCAGATTCGTGATAAACAAAGTTATTCCAACATAATAATGAAGAATGGAATAACAACTCTTACGTAGTATTGAAAGAAACTAATTTCTTCATGAATAATGAAAGAATAATACCCTTACAAGTACAATAAATAATATCCCTTACCTGAATGAAGTCGATACATCGAATAGAAATATAGCATTTCTTCTTCTTTCTCTCTATAATTTCTCTCTATAATAATGGCTCTAAAGCTTTAGTGAATTGGTGAGAAATGAAGGAAGAATGAGCTTCTATTTATAGGAAAATATAGTTTCGATAATCGCACGCTTGGGGCTCAAAAAATTATAAAGACAATACCTCCAACTTTTCTTTCATTTTTAATTCACCATCCAAGTATTATCAAACTTGCACCACCTCCCCTAATAGTAAATCATGTGAATCAATAGTTCTAAACATGTGAAAGAATTAATTATAGTATAAGACTCTCCATCTATACCTCCATTTTTAACTTAGTCATGCAAGTATCATCAATCTTGCACCAACTCCCCTAATAAGTAAGTTGAACGTGACTCAATAATACACACATGTGAACAAATAGTTATACGGGTATGTGAATTAGTAGCAATTAATTGCTCATTTATCCGATAAGTTACCCGATTTATCAATATAACCCCTGTGCATCAATTATCATCTGGAATAGATGTCGATTTCAACTAACACCAATAATCCCAACACAATGGAACTATCAAATTCATCTTTAATCAACACTTAACTTATTCATCATTAATATCATAACTCATAATATTTAACAACCTGTGTCGCCTCCTAGAAAGAGGGGCTTCCAATAAGGATTTCTCCCTATCATGCGCAATTAGTGACCAAACTCTCCTCGATGTAACTTCTAGACATTGTAAATATTGCAATTTAATAATATGAATAACTTTGTCGCCTCAATTATTGATTTAATAATATAACATATAACGCAGATGATATCGTGACAATAATCGAATCAATAATACGAGAGATATGATGCAAGAATTATCAGAGCAATAATTGAGTATAACTAAGTGACTTATCACGTAAAGATCAATAACCAATACCGTGCTACTATGCAACCACATATTATCGCACTTTTACTACCGAGTAGTTCAACATGCTTTAATTCAGAAACTTTCGCCGTTATTTTCATAAATAACCAGAGTGAAGTAAAATTCAAGAATGATCAAAACATGGATACAATCAAAGCTAGTATCCATAATAGATATTTTGGACAAAAAATGAGAATTTAATTTTTTCATGAATAAGGCCGATTTGTGAATAAGGTCGATACGTGAATAAGGTCAGATATGTGAATAAGAACCCCTATTAACTAAAAGACAAGAATTTTACCGTAAAAATCTTACCAATATTCCAAGATAATGATATTGTAAGAAATAATATCATTTAAAAAAATAATATCCCTTACCTCGAAAAAGACAAGATTTCCGATCAAATATCGATATAAGATCAAGGAACTTACACAGATAACAACACTCAAAGTATCAAAATACTTAAAAGAATACGCCAATAATATAGAGAGAGAAACTTCAGTCCGTGTGATTTTCAATTCTAACCCAAGACCCTATTTATAGAAAATGCTTGTAACACCAAAGCAGTAAAATTTAATAAAATATTATTATTTTTACAAAACTTTCACGCCCATCTTTGAAATCTGATTTCAGCTTATCTTGCACATGTTAGTGTAGCCCACAAAACAAAAAAAACGCTTTTTCTTAATAAACATAATTAAAATTTCCAAAATCAATTATTTTTAACTTCTAACTTCAATAATTCATAATAAATAGCCCTTTGTCGTAAAAAATCAAATCTTATATCTTTTCCATAGAAAATTTCATCTCTACAACTTTGTAGAAGAAAGTTTTTCCAAATTCCAAATGTAAACCCAATCAAATTCATAAACCAAGCATTTTATTGTGCTATAATTAAATTCAAATACCAAGAATGGGCCCATGCATATGTTTAATATGTTTTAAATAACTTTTGCAATAAAAAATACTCTTCCTCCTCATATATTCATATATCCCACATTCATTGTAAAAATATCACCATTATTATATTATTAAAATATAATAATATATTTAAATGAATTGTTTTATCGTAAAAGATAAAATATCAATTTTTAACAATTGTCACTTTAAAATTATCTCCATCTATATCCATTATAAAATGAATATTTTCCTTATCATATAAACCAATAATTAATTATTCACAAATAATATTATGTAATCACAATATGTACAACCAGCCGCTCCTGTGAAAGTTAGGCTTTTTCCAATAAGGATTTCTCCTTATCGCAAGCAATTAGGTGACCAAACCTCTCATTAGATGTAACTTTCTAGACATCGCCAATAATGTTATCTAATAATATTATTCAAATAATATGAATTATTGATCCGATAATGAAAATATCACAGTAAAGGACAATTATTGAAATAACAATAATATAAAATATCAACGTAGCAATTATTGAATCAATAAAATAAAATATTGAATAAGAATTCATCGTAATAATTATCGAGTAATGCCTTCCCACGTAAGAATCAATAATCGTGTAATAACGTGTAAGCATCGTGTTTTAACCATCGGGTATTCCAATAAGATTAATTCAGAATAACTACGCCGCTATTTATAAATAACTTATACTTGTTATTTTCTTCATTCAATCGCTTCCGCTATGGGGCCCACATAAGGTTGCATCGTCAGCATTTAATATTCCCCGACAAAGAAAATATTCCACGACCAAACGAATATTCTCCGATAAAAATGAATATTTTATAACCACTTACATATTTGAAATATTTGCTTATTTTACCCATAACTAACCACATTAATCAAATCAACCCTTACTATTTCAAAATAATAAATAGAGGAAAATTAATTTTATTTATAATAAGATGGGGTCTTACAACCTCCCTCCTTATGAAATTTCGTCCCTCTAAATTGACGATGACCGTGTTTCAAAAGATGAGGATACCTCGCTTCATTTCCGCTTCCAACTCCCGTGTCATTTCCTCAATAACATGGTTTCTCCACAAAACTTTAACTAGTGGTATGACCTTTTCAGACGTAAGACATGCTCCTTCCTATCCAAGATATCGACAGTACCTCCTCAGACGTTAAGTCTTCTCGCTATCTCATCCTGGTTCTAACTCAATAACGTGGTTCGGTCTTTCACATATTTACGGGCTACATGATATATGAAAAATATTATGAACATTTAGACATACTTAGAGGTAATGCAAGTCTATAGACTACATTTCCTACCCTGGCCAAGAATCAAATGGACCAATAAATCATGGATCGAGCTTTCTCTCTTCCCTAATCTTGCAACTCCCTTCCATGGGGCAACACGCAACAATACATGATCCCCAATACTAAATTCCACGCCCTTTCGATGAAGATCCGTGATAACTCTTTTGTCGATCTTGAGCCGCTTCAGATACGCTATCTAATCATTTCGATCTTTTTCAGAGTCATACGCATCAACTTGGGTCCCAAACAATGTTGCTTCACCCACCTCATCATCCCAACATATCGGGAGAGAGTGACACTTTCGGCCCATACAATGCTTCAATGGAGCCACACCTATACTTGCCTCGATAATCGCTATTGTCAGGAGAATTCCACCAATGGTAAATACTTATCTCAACTCCCTTTGAAGTCTAGGGACATGTAGTCTTAATAAATTTTAAGAGTTTGAATAGTCCTCTCCGATTGTCCGTCTGCTCGAGGATGGTATGTCAAATGAATCAGAACTGCTCCCATAGCTTTTTTGAAGCTAACCCAAAATCGTGAAGTGAATCTTGGGTCACGATCCCAAACTATGGATATCGGCATGCCATACAATCTCATAATCTCATTTACATACATACGAGCAAGACGCTCAAGGAATAAGTCTCCAGACGGCAAGAAATGAGTAAACTTGGTTAATCTATCAACAATAACCCAAATAAGATTTACGCTTTGAGAAACCGTGGAAGACCCGTAACTAAATCCATGGTAATGTGTTCCCACTTCCATTTCTAATCTCAAGTGGTTTGTGACACCCCAAAATAGGTAAACATCACCCATTCCGAGTTGTCAATACACCTGCATGTAAACAACTACAAATTTATTATTACAACAAAGAAACTGAAGTTTAAATACGATATTGCCATCTAAACAATATCCACATACAAATAAATCCTCATCATAATTATTGATATATTATTTTACAAAAATGGTGAGGACTACTAAAAAACTCTCTAAAACCATCATTCCATACCCCGACTCATACTCGCTATATTCTCGCCTCCTGAGAAGAAAAATGGAACAAAAAGGAAAAGGGTGAGCTCAACTAGCCCAAAGAAGAATATTATGACTAAGATAATATACAACAAATTATCGTTAGTCTTCAACAGGAAAAATTTAATAGTAATATAATAGACAACAAGTTTTAAATCAATACTGCAATGGAAAATATTAATTCATGTAAGAGTTACGTAGAGGATGAAATCTACTAATATCTATGAATTTAATACCATCATCAATATTTTTATTCTCAGAACATCAATTAATATATATCCGAATCATATATTCATCCTTGCACTACAAAAGCCAAGGACATTCACCAACTGGGTCATGTTCATCTAAACACCTCGCTCATCTTTGCACTACACGCCAAAGATATTCATCGAAATCATTCATCTTCGCACTACAAAAGCCAAAGATATTCATCATAAATCAATCATTTTTGCACTACGCACTCAAAGATATTCATAATATCATCATTTAAGACCGAGGATGATGAAAAATATTTTTAAAGAAACGAATCCAAAGGAATCAAAATGACAAGGATTAAGGATTAAGGATTCATTTTTTTTTATCCACGCCCAAAAAATACCTCAAAAATAATCATAGTGGTGTAAAATTCAAAATGATCAAAACATGGATACAATCGCAGCTAGTATCCGTAATAGATATTTTGGACTAAAAGAAAAATTTTCATTTTTGATGAATAAAGGTCGATTCGTGAATAAGATCAGATACGTGAATAAGGTCAGACACGTGAATAAGAATTTCGACACCAAAAGTTCCAAATTTGATAAAACTTCAGATCAATATTTCAAAGATAATGATATTGAAGAAATAATATCATTACGAAAAAAATAATATCCCTTTACTCTGAAAAAGACAAGAATTTAACCGAATATCGGATATAAAGCTATAACTCGAACTTTCACCAGATAAAGAATACTCAAAGTATACTCAAAATACTCACAAGAATACGCCGATAATATAGAGAGAAAACTTCAGCTTCGTGTGATTTTCAATTCTAACCCAAGACCTATTTTATAGAAAATGCTTGTAACATCAAAGGTAAAATTTAATAAATTAATAATATTAATTTCCACATCTTCCTACGCATACTAGAAATCTGAATTCAACCATCCTAACACATGTTAAATGAGTCCCAACAATGAAAAAAACGTTTTTTGTAATTAAAATTATTTTAAATTTCCAAAAATTAATTATTTTGGAGCTTTGAAACTTCAATAATTCATAATAAATAGCCTTTTTATTAGAAAATTCGAATTTCGCAAGTTTTTATAGGAAATTCAATTCTCTACAACTTTGCAGAAGAAAGGTTTTCCAAATTCCAAACAAAAATTGACCGAAATCTATAAACGGACGATTTTAGAGGCTATAATCAAATTTCAGTCAATAAATGGGGCCCACCGACATGTTTAATATGTTTTAAACATTTATTGCAACAAAAATACTCTTCCTCCTCGTATACTCATATATCCCACATTCGTTGTAAAAATATCACCATTATTATATTATTAAAATATAATAATATATATATATATATTTAAACGACTTATTTTATCGTAAAAAGATAAAATTTCAATTTTCAACAATTGTCACATTAAAATTTTTCTCCATCTATATCCACATAAAATCAATATTTTCCTCATCATATGAATCAATAATTAATTATTCACAAATAATATTATTACGTAATCACAATATCGACAACTGTGCAGCTCCTGTGAAAGAGGGACTTTCCAATAAGAATTTTTCCTCATCACAAGCAATTAGGGTGACCAAACCTCTCCTTAGATGTAAATTTCTAGACATTGTCAATAATGTTATCTAATAATATTATTCAGATAATATGAATTATTGCTTCGATAATGAAAAATAATTGTAATGACAATTATCAAACAACAACAATATAAAATATCAACACAACAATAATTGGTGCAATACTGCAAAGCATCGCGGGTAACAACGCCAGACATCGTCGGTTTTAACTAACCGGTATTCCAACAAAGGTAAATTCAGAATAATTACGCCCGTTATTTTTAAACAACTTATATTTGTCGCTTTCTTCCTCCAATCGCTTCAAGCATGGGGCCCATACATGGTCACCAACAATTTAATATTTCCGACAATACAAATATTCCACGACCAAACGAATATTCCCCGACAACAATGAATATTTTATAACCACTTGCTTATTTCGAAATATTTACGTATTTTACCCATAACTATCCACATTAATCAAATCAACCCTTACTATTTCAAAATAATAATTAGAGGAAATTAAATTTCATTTATTAATTATTTGGGGTCTTACATGGTTGCAATGGACCCTTAGGCACTTGATGCTCCGCCTTTACACGTTGACAAGTTAAACACTTCGAGATAAACTTCGCGATCTCTCTTTTTATGTTGTTCCACCAAAATGTACGTCAAGATCACGATACATTTTGGTACTTCTGTGATGGATCGCAAACTGTATTGTGTGCTCCATCATGATCTTGTTCTTCAAATCGTAATCGTTAGAACACAAAGTCCGGAGTGGACTCAAGTATTCCTTCTTCATCGATTCTCGCTCCTAATGTAACCTTCAGATTTCTTTCTTCATACGCATCGCCTTCTGCCCTGGCTCGAAGATCTTTAGCTTTATCGATTAAAGTTGGTTCTACGCGATACTTGACATCATCGCACCTGCTCCTCGTGACATATGATCTTCTACTCAACGCCTACCACCATGTTTACTTTTCCAGATGGTATGAATAGTGTGGTCATAATCTTTAACAACCGAGCCAACGCCGCTGCCCGCATGTCGAGTTCCTTTTGGGTGAAGAAATATTTGAGGCTTTTTATGGTTTGAATATATCTCCACTTTCTCCATATATATATAAGGCTCCAGATCTTTAATACGAAAACGATCGGGCCGCCAACTCTAGATCATGAGTATGATAATTCCTCTCACATTCTTTTTTGTTGTCGCGAGGCATAGGCTATGACTTTTCCATGTTGCATGAGAACACATCCTAACCTTTGGCTCAAGCATCGCCAGAGATAAAATCCCCCAACCAGATGGTATTGTCGTAACAAAGCCAAAATGAGTCTCCTCTTAAGCTCTTGGAAACTCTTTTCGATTCCTCGCTTCATATTTAATTTTGTATCTTCCGAGTCACCGAAAGATCTGAGTAGCGATTCGAGAAAATCCTTCCACTAATCTCCGATAATAACCAAATTAAGCCTCGTAAAGTTACGACTTTGGTCACCGACTTCATTTGCTCCTAACTTTGTATTGCTTCAATCTTCACGTCGACAGATACTCCATGCTTTGACACCACGTGCCCTAGGAATGCTACTTCCTCAATCCAGAACTCACATTTCTTCAACTTGGAATATAACTTGTTTTCACGAAGTCTTTGGAGTACTAGCTTCAAATGGTGCTCATGATCTTCATGACTTTTGGAATATATGAGGATGTCATCAATAAAGACAACAACGAACTGATCCAAATAATCCTTGAATACTTGGCTCATCATATCCATGAAAGCCACAGAGCATTAGTCAATCCAAAAGACATGACTAAGAATTCATAATGCCCGCATCGAAGTTCTAAAGGCGCCTTTTGAATATCCTCGCCTAATCTTCACCGATGATATCCGTAATGAAGATCGATCTTTGAAAAGAATTGTGCTCCTTGCAAATCGGACAAACATGTCATCAATATGAGGTAATGGATACCTATTCTCGATGGTGACATGGTTCAATCCTCAGAGTCAATAAAAAGTCGATACTCCCCATTTCTTTCTTCTTTACAAATAAAACATGCGCACCTTCAAGGAGATGTACTAGATTAATAAAACCGATGTCCAACAATTCTCGTAGTTGGAATTTTAACTCTCAAGTTCAATAGAGCCATTCGATATGGGGTTTTAGAAATGGGCTTGTGCTGTGTTCAAGATCAATAAAGAATTCAACTTCACGCTCGGGGTGTAATCGAAGTTCTTCAGAAATACGCCAGAAATTTACTAACAACATGTGAATATTATTCAAATCGACGTGTCTTTATTCAAATCCATAAATGGGCTAAGAAAGCTTGACATCCGCTTTTTCAATAAACTAATAATTTTTATGACTAGATACGATGTTGATTGATTTTAATAGTTTAGTTGCTTGAATTCGCTTAATGTGTTGGTTAGAATATGAAAACTAACAACCTTATGAAAATAATCAATTTTGGCATGATGAGTAATTAACCAATCAATCCCTAAAATCACATCAAAAGCAAGTATCTTTCAAGAGATAAGGTCAACAGTAATGTGATGGTGCCAACTTCGATCAAACAAGATTTATAAACAAAATGGATGTGATGAAAGTTTCTCCTAATGGAGTCTCCACAGATAAATCAAAGTCTAATTTCTCCTGAGTTAAGTTTAAACGCTGAGCACAAGTAGAGAGATAAATGAATGGGTAAAGACCCAGATCAAGTAAGGTATAAACTTTGCAAGAATTTATGATTATTTTTACCCGTGATCACCTCGCTTGGTTCTTCGTGATTTTGACCACCACAACAAACGCTCTTCCAGAACCGCTGACTTTGACTTTTCTCGGGATGCCTTTTCGAGTCACCATCCCCTCGACTTGGTTTTGCTACTGCATAACTCGAGCGATATGTTCTTCTTTTCCACAATTATAACATACCTTGAACTGCTCAGGATGCTTTGGGCTAATATGTCCCTTTTTCAAAGATTTATAAGATATTGCACCCCGGTGGTCGCTCCTCCCTTAGAATCGGGTCATTGTGTCATACCGACGCCTTTTATATGATCGCTGTTGAATCTCTTCTATTTAAAATCTCCTCCCGACTCGCTTCTTCTATTCTCATGGCCATGATTACCACTAGAATGGTTACCATTCTTGTCCAGATTTTCTTTCTCCTCTCCGGTTATCGTTGTTCGATGATCGCCGTCACCAAGATGATCCTCGTTGTGGTCCTCATTGAACGTACTCGCTATCTCGCCTAATAATCGAGTCCCGCTGACAACATCCTAACAGAGAGAAAATTTATGAGAAATGAGATATCGACGACGCCGGTTCAAACCTCTCGTAAACATCTCATTATATGTTCCTCATTCTCCACCAAATGAGGTGCAAAACCGATAACTCGCAAACTTCGCTTCGCATCGAGACACCGCCATGTTGTTTTGTTCCAATCTAATAAACTCTACTTTCTTCATACGATTTAATACTTTCGTGAAAGTACTTGTCATTGAACAGCTTCTAAAACGCCTCCCAAGATACGCCGAAAGCGGTTGGATGGGTACGCTTCATGCATTCCCACAAAGAATTTGCCTCTCATACGTAACATAAAGGTGGCGAATGGAACCTTCTCGCTCCTCTCCGCATCCCAAGACATCGAATAACTTCGTAATTTGCTTGACCCACGCCGCGCTTTAATCGATCCCGCTTTCCTGCACTCGTGGTCCTAACTTCGAATCGCCGTCAGAATAAACCGTATGCTACTATCATTTCTACCGTATTTTTTACACGAAGTCTCCCTCGCCTAATTTTGCATAAACCGCAAAAAGCTTCTAAACATCCCGCTGCTCATCATCTCGCCAGCAGGTGTTGTTTCACAAGAGAACATTGCCAACATGTTGCCGTTTCTTCCTCATGGTGAGCAAGAAATGTGTCTCCACAAAGCCTCATTTACTCCACTATTAACATTCTCGCCTGCCATTCTCAAATACTACCATAAAATAAGGGTTAATTAAGAAAATCAACATATCACATAATATCCCTATATATCTAATTCAACTAACAAATAAGCTAGTAGACACACTCAACAAGGATTTACTCTGCCTCTCCCTCCTAGTTCTATTCCCGATCTCCGCCAGAGATCATATCCCTAAGCTCGATACTAATCGTGATGCCCCCAAAATAGGTATACATCACCTATTTTGAGTCACAATAACATGGGCATGTAAACAACCACAACTTTATTAATACAACATATAAATCGTGAGTTTAAATACAAATATTGCCATCTAGATAATATTCACACCCAAATTAGTCCTCATTATAATTATTGATACATTATTTTACAAAAATGGTGAGGACTACTAAACAACTTTCTAGAACCATCATTCCACACCTTTAACTAAAACTCGCTACATTCTCGCCTCCCGAGAAGAAAAATGGAACAAAAAGGAAAAGGTGAGCTCAACTAGCCCAAAGAAGAATATTATGACTAAGATAATATGTAACAAATTATCGTTAGTCTTCAACAGGAAAAATCGATAAAATACAATAAACAACAAGTTTCGCATCAATATTCGCAAATGAAAATAATAATTCATGATGAGTTACGTAGAGAATGAAATCTACTATAATCTATGAATTTAAAAGTCCATCATCAATATTTTATCCTCAGAACATCAATCAATATAAATCTTGAATCAAATATTTATCTTTGCACTCATGTGCCAAAGATATTCATCAATCTCCACATGTTCATCTCAACACTGCTCATCTTTGCACTACATGTGCCAAAGATATTCATCAAAATTCATTCATCTTTGCACTATGTGCCAAAGATATTCAAAGAATATCATCATTTAGACCAAGATGATGAAAATATTTTAAAGACAACGAATCCAAAGGAAACAAAAGAATAAATACTAAGGATTCAGATTTCAAACAATCCAAGTTCAAAAATACTTCATAAATAACAGTAGGAAGTAAAATTCAAGAATGATCAAAACATGGATACAAGCTTTAATAGATATTTTGGACAAAAAAACGAGAATTTAATTTTTTCTCGTGAATAAGGTCAGATTCGTGAATAAAGTCGTCGATACGTGAATAAGATCAGATAACGTGAATAAGAATCTCTCGACACTAAAAGACAAGAATTTCACAAGAAAAATCTTAACAATATTCCTAAGATAATGATATTAGAAAAAATAATATCATTTTAAAAAATAATATCCCTTACCTCGAAAAGACAAGATTTCCGACCGAATACGTAATATAGTGCTAAAGGAACTTGCACCGTATAACAACACTCAAAGTATCAAAATACTCACAAGAATACGCTCGATAATATAGAGAGAGAAAACTTCAGTTTTTGGTGTGATTTTCAATTCTAACCTAAGCACCCTATTTATAGGAAAATGCTTAGAACACCAAAACAGAAAAGTTAATAAAATATTATTATTTTTACAATAATTGGTGCAATACCGTGTGCTACGTAAGAATCAATAATTGGTGCAATACCGCGGTGCACATCGTGTTTTAACCACCCAGTATTCCAACAAAGATTAATTGTGAATAACTACTCGTTATTTATAAACAACTTATACTGCTGCTTTCTTCATCCAATCGCTTTCCATTACGGGGCCCACACAAGGTCGCACATCGTCGCATTTAATATTCCTCGACAAAGCAGAATATTCCACGCACCAAACTAATATTCTTCGATAAAATGAATATTTTATAACCACTGCATATTTAAAATATTTCATGATTTTACCCATAACTAATCACATTAATCAAATCAACCCTTACTATTTCAAAATAATAAATAGAGAAAATTTAATTTTATTTATAATAAGCTGGGGTCTTACAATAGATGTCGATCTCAACTAACACCAATAATCCCAACACAATAGAACTATCAAATTCATCTTTAATCAACACGAACTTATTTATCATTAATATCATAACTCACAATATTTTACAACCAGGTCGTTCCCAGGAAAGAGAGGGCTTTCCAATAAGGATTTCTCCCGTCATGCCATGCAATTCAGTGACCAAACCTCTCATCAAGTAACTTCTAGACATTGTAAATATTGTAATTTAATAATATGAATAACTTTGTCGCCTCAATTATTGATTTAATAATATAACATATAACGCAGTATGATAATCGTGACAATAATCGAATCAATAATACGAGAGATATGATGCAAAGAATTATCAAAGCAATAATTGAGTATAACTCGAGTGACTTATCACGTAAGATCAATAACCAATACCGTGTGCTACTACGCAACTAATGCCAGACATCGTATTTTTACTACCGAAAGTAATTATACAGCTTTTTACTAGAAACTTCCGCCGTTATTTTCATAAAAATAATTTCGCTGCTTTTATTACTACTTACAATACTTCCGCTGTGGGTTTACTAACGATTGTGCCATTGCATTTAATATTCCCTATAAAAAGTTAATATTCTCAATTAAATGAATATTTTATAACAACTTGTATAATTTGCAAAATTTATAAATACTACCCACAACTATAATATTATATCAAATTCACACCATAATAAAAAAATTATTTCGAAAAATTTAAATCTTTATTCTTAAAATCTGGAGTCTCACATAAACAGATTATGACTGCTTGGTGTAAACAGTTTATGGCACAGATGGAATTTTATGACTGCTTGATGTAAACAGTTTTGCCATATTTTGGCGTGTTTTGCTAATAACTGATCCTTTACTCCTTTTGGAAAGGAATGGAGTAATATTTATGTCATTGTTTTGGTATGTCGTAAGAAATGAAGTATCCAAATATAAGGAAATCAGAATTCATACACAAGAAGATAAATAGGATGGAGAAATTAATCCTGGGTCAATCAACCTCAATAGATCATGGTGGTAATATAATTGCATTAAATTCTTTTTCCTGTAAGACATGTACAGTCTTCATCACATTGCACAAAATAATATTTGAAAGTTGTCTAAATCAACTAGTAATCAACTAGCTTTGCTTCTTTACAATAAATTCATTACATTTAAAATAGGAACTTCACACAACCTAACTTTTCCATCTCCCAAATTCTAATTACAAATTTTTCCTATTTAAGCATCTTGCATAGTTTACAGATGAGACGATTACTAGGCACTGTGCCTTGCCTTGGAGAGCATTTTTATCAATCTTTTGGTGATTTTCCAGAACCAAAACACATTCATCATCGTCAACACGGGAGGTATTGTAAGCAAGCTGTAGAAACCCAAGGTGTAGACTTCCTTAACCTGAAAAAAATAAAAAGAAATTACCTCTTTTATAAACATATACACATACATGCATTAAATATCAAAATCTAACACGGTTACACTTCAGCCCATAACTGACTTCCATTATCCTTTGTTTTTTAGTTGCTAGAAAAGATAATAAAACATGAATGGATAACACATAATTTCAAACAAAAATATAGGATTTAAGAACGTTTGTGTTTTTTAATTCCCCAGCAACCAAAATGCAATGGAAGTTAAAGAATTTCCTAAGATCAAAACAATCTCAGTAGCACACAATCACAGATCAATATGCTTGCACAGTGCATAATGAATCTCTATGTGATTCAATTGACTATTCATTGAACTACAAACCAAGACGAAGCTACAAATTAACCCAATTGATATCTGGAAGTATCAAAAATAAATATTGTCAGATGATTTTAGTATTTAAAAATAAAAACAACTTGCAGACAGTTAAAGACGTAGGCTATCTTCTTAAAGGCCTGCAATTCATAACTATCCAGTGTCGGTCCGTCCACGCACCTGATCAAAATGGATAAACATGTGGTAGAAAAAGAAGACAAACAAAAGAATCCTCGCAACCTGAAGGCAACACATGTCACCATATTTTATCAAGAAATCAAATATACCTATTATACACGGTGAAAACTAACAGAATATGAAAGTATATAGTTAATTAGCTTCCAGTCATGCAAAGAGTTGATGGTTAGAATTTTTATAAAAAGAAAAAAGCTTACTTTAAAAAAAAAAATCAAATAGAACATCAAATATTAAAGTATTACTTGTTCAACCTAATGTTGTGAAGCGCACAAAGCTACAAAATTATGAGATATCTGTAAACTATGCACACTTCTAAATCAAATGAACAAACAAAAGAATACACACTTGAAATATACATCACAATGAATCATCTGCAGATTTACCGTCACTGATAGAGATTTGTGACGCCTCCTACAAAACATCAAAAAATATAAGCCACATAAAAGTTTTAATGCCATTTGTATTTTATTAGCATATCCTCTGAAATCTAACAAAATATTCGATTTTTAACTACTATGAATAATTTAAGGATGGATGCCTAAACCAAATAAACTACTAAAGCCAGCGGCTATTGCAATTTGTAGCCAACGTGGAGCAGACCATGGATTTAGATCATATCCTCTGCCCACATTTAAGAAAGATTTATGTAGTCTTTATTTCCTGAACCTCCCTTTACAAATAACATGCCATTCACCAGATTATGTGGAGATAACATGCCATTCACCAGATTATGTGGACAACTTCTTTCTTTAAGAAATAATTATTCATGCATAACATGTATTACTTTCATTTATATCATTACAACCAAATAGAAGTGAAGACCAATTAATTGTTTCAGAGAAACTAGTCACTACTGAGATACAAATACCCTAAATAACACATTTTGTAACTTCACATCATATCTCAAGCCCCTACAACATGCGGTCCACCTGTGTCCCAAACAATTTCAAAACAATGTATAAACCTTAAAATGAGTTTGTGCACTGACATAAACTACTTTTTCTTTATAGCTTTGTACCCCAACCCCACTCTGTTTCCAGAATAAAATATTGCCTACAAAATAAAATAAAAATATCATCTATTTAACTCGAATCAAATGGTAGCACCAGCACGATTAAATCTCAGGGCATCAAGTATCGTGACTAATTTCTGGTAACAAAATATTTATAAAGCCCGAATTTTAATTTAATAACAGTTTGAAATTTAATCAGTTTATACAATGGCTTTCTTTCATTCACTTTTTTGGTACAGAATTAGTCAAAATCAAAACGGAAACAAGTAAGCATCCAAGTGAGAAAATTTGAAAACAGAGAAAATAACAGAAATATTAGCAGAGTGCAAAAAAAGAACATCCAACAAATAACATAATCTCTGCTTTCGTGAAATTCAAATTGGACAAGTGTTGTCCAAAATATGTTACAGAAATACGCTGACTTGATTCTCTAACAAATTTAAAAGGAAAAAGAATAGGGATTTTTCAAGTCATATGCACCTCTAGGTTTGAAAAATGGGGCATAAGACTTTAATAAATTAGGTAGATTAGGGCAAGTTTGGATTTAGTATAACAGGTAAATTAGGTAGAAGAACATAAGAACAGTTAAGGTGTAAAATTAAACTGCAAAATACCAAATCGCAAGCCCTTACCGAATCGAACTGATGAGATGAAGGAAATCGTGATTCCGATTCTAGGGCACGTCGAGATTTCAAGGCTATAGGGCTCTCTATTCTGAAGACTATAGGGGCTCGATTACTCTGAAGAACTCGTTCCCTCAGTCGAACTCGTTCTTCGATTCCGATTCGGATAAGTTTTGCTTCGACAGAGGAACTAGTTTGAGATTTCAGTCGTGAGAAGAGAGAATGATAAAACACGAGAGTGAGGTTTTAAATTGGAGTGCTCTTCAACGGGTATAAGCGTCCAGAATTTAGGATTACCACGTCTGCTAGTAATACTAGCGGGCAACCTATTTCCAAATCTAATCACAGCCATTCATTAGTTACACTTGACGGTAGATAGATGCTTATACGTCAATTTTTATTTTATAACATATAGACGTTTATAGATCATTCCCTATATATATATATATATATATATATTTATATGTAAAGAATACGCTGAATGTACAAGGATATAGATGACTCAAGTCATAATTGCTATAGTATGATAAGAGAGAAGAAGGTTAAGAGTATAATTAATCCTTAAATTAAGGAATTCTAATTAAATACTAATTTCCTAAATTAAGGAATCCTAATTGTACTAGTATTGTAAATAAATATGAAAGTCAGACAATTGCCAGTAAAGATTTTATGAATAAGCACTATTGTTGTAATTATTATTAAAAATGGCAAAAAGCACTTTTACCCCAATCGTGGTTATAAGAGTTTTAAGTAATTAATTAACGTGCTTTTTAAAATATTCAATTAATTTAATCGTATTTTTTTAAAAATGTTCAATATTTCATTCCATCTCAATTTCTCGACTCGACGTTAACAAATTGCATACGTGGCATTGAAAAAAAACAAAAATTATTATTTTTTCGATGTGGTAAGATAAAAAAATAAAATAAAATAACACCATTGATTATGTGGCATGTATAATACATGTTGATTTTTTATATTTAATTGTATAAGACCAAATTTTTTTTTGAATTTTTAGACAAAAAAAAAAAATAATGCAAATTACAAACATAAATAAATTAATATTTATAAACATAAAGAAATAATGAATTTTTCTTTCTTTTTTTTTTACCTAAATATTTATAATATTTATTAAAATAATAATAAAATTAATTTTATTCATCTCATTTAACCCTCTTTATCAAAAAAATTTGTATCAATGAGATCTAAGATAACATTATATTAATTTTTACAAAAATTAAAAATTAAAAATCATTAATTATGTGACAAAAATAATTAAAATAATAATAACATTAAAATAAATAGTTTAATTCATTTTCTTTATTTGTATTCTTTTCCTTATCTCTTTCCTTTCTTTTTAATAATTATTTTTATTTTAAAAATTAATACTAATATATATTTTAATGATATAAAAAAAGTAAGTTCATAATTAACATAAAATAGAAAATTTGATACAATTAACAAAAATTAGTTAAACAATGGTATAAAAATTAAAATTAATTATACAATTATTAATTTTAATTTATATAAACCCTAATTCCCCAAATCCTCCAGATCAATGGCGTAACATAGAATCCTACCAAAACTCTTGTCATGATGATGATGATTTTAGAAGTCCCTAAGTTTCTTGCTTTTTGATTTCGAGTTTCAAGGCGCAATTGTCAAGGGGGAGGAGGCCTCGTCACGCTTTAATAACATGGTCTCGCTAATTGGATCTGGCCATAAGATCTCGCTTTTACTATGTCCACCATGATATCCCTACAGATCAAGAATCCTCCGACTGCAAACTCATTCCCTATAACGCCCAAATTCAAATCCAATAACAAGTATATCCATTCTTAATGACCTATGAACACATCAACTTTTGCAATCCAAATTGAACAAAAATCTAAAAAGAAACAACAAACATAAAACAACCAGATTACATTAATCCGTAAACAAAATTACTTAATCGGGCCATTTTTGCAAATAACATATACATACAGAGAAAGATATAAAGGAGAATAAGACTTTATCCATTGGCACCGATTTAGGAGGCATCGAGATCCGTGAGATCCGTAAGGTTGGGGAGAGAAGAGGAGAAAAGATTTTGTAATAGTTAATTTTGTAATATTAAAAAGGTTATTTAAAATAAAACATACATATTATAAATATTATAATATTAAATTTTATTAATATTATACATATTTAAAAATTTTATAAGTATTTTAAAATATAAAAGTATTTTTATTTTATTTTTAAAATAAGACATACATATTATATTATTAAATTTTATTAATATTATACATATTATAAATATTTAGGTAAAGAAAAGAAAGAAAATAAAATATAAAAATAATTTTATTTTATAAGTATTTTAAAACATAAAAGTATTTTTATTTTTATTTTTAAAATAAGACATACATATTATATATATTATATTATTAGTTTTTATTAATATTATACATATTATAAATATTTAGGTAAAGAAAAAGAAAGAAAATTTCATTATTTCTTTATGTTTATAAATATTAATTTATTTATGTTTATAATTTGCATTATTTCTTTTTTGTCTAAAAATTTCAAAAAAAAATTTGGTCTTATACAGTTAAATATAAAGTCAACATGTATTGTACATGTCACATAATTAATTATTTTATTTTATTTTATTCTTTTGTGTTGCCACATCAGAAAATAAAAAAATTTTGCTTTTTTTTCAATGCCACGTATGCAATTTGTTAACGTCCGTCCAATTTCTTGGACAGAATGGGCTTATTGAACATTTTTAAAAAGTACAGTGGGCTAATTGAATATTTTAAAAGCACAGTGACTAATTGCTTAAAACACTATAACCACAGTGGGTAAAAGTGCTTTTTGCCTATTAAAAATGTAATAGAATATATAATTATTCCTTCAATTAATCTGTGTCTTAAACCCAATAACAAGTATGTTAATATTGTCATATGAATAATATTAGGAGTCTTAAATTTTTAGTCTCAAATAATGTGAGACTATTACATTAATTAGTTAAATCACATGTGACAAACTACCAGAAATCATGCTATATAAGATGAACAAATCCGTCTATAATATGGAAAATCGGTTTCAAAATTTTCTTTGAGACGGATTTTGTGCGTCTCAAAATCTGTGTCAGTAAGTCCCGTCACTAATCTTGAAACTGTTCTGCTCATATCTTAAAAAAGTTAGAAATCGAATTTATCCATCTCAAATTGTCCTTAAACCCGTATCAAATTAAACCCCAGGAGAGCTACATTTTGAAACCGCTTATATCCGTTTCAAATTTTATGAAAAACATTGACACCAATTTCTTTTTGCTCGAATAAGTTGTGACATAATACAACCCTCTCAATTCCGTTTCAAAAAGTTTAAATTCTATTTAGGTTTCTCCATCAATACAACCGTCTCATTTCCGTTTCATAAAGTTTAAATTCTATCTAGGTTTCTCGGTCTCCAATATTGTTTAGCTTGTAGTTAGAGGGACAAACTTGTCTCAATATGTATACTAACAACAAATTAAAAAAATAAAATTGATATTTCTACAATATTTTTTGATATTTTCACATGAAAAGTGTCGCTATAGATATATAACGACGGTGAAAACCGTCGCTAAAGGATGTATAGTGACGGTTTTCATGTGAAAATATTATTTTCTGTTGTGAATTTATCGGTTTACTAAAAAAATCATAATTTAATTTCTAAAACTAATTAAAAATAAATATGCTTATAGTAATAATGATAGTTATTAAACTGTTATTTATAAATATTAGTAATAGATAAGTTCTCTATGAATGAGTAGTATTACAAATATTCTGCAAAGATTATGTACTAAGAGCATTCACAGCAGTTTCCCTAATCAACCCTCTATCCTTAATTTTGAAGAATATATCAATAAATCATTATCCAATAGTTTTCTTATCCTTATTTAACTCTCTATTTTAATCCCTATATATGATTTTACTCCCTAGTATGAGGGAGTCAAAATACCATTCTCTCTATATATAAAATGACATTTCACACTCATTTAATTGGATAACTCATCAATAATACACATCTTGACATTGTTTCACTACTTCATTTTCAAATTATAAAATTAATATTGAGTTATTTTTAAAAATTATTTTCAAACATATTCAAATTAAAATTGATATAAATTTATTTAATTTATGTCAATATAATTATAAATATTATAAAAGTACTATTAATTATAAAATTTATTATTTTAAAATTTAAATGAATCATATTAAATAAAAATTTAAAAGTATAACAAATTAACTTTTTAAAAGTTAATATTGATCTTATGTATATTTACAGATACAATCCATTCAATACTCAATCCATAAATTATTTAAAATTTAAATAATATAAAAATTATTTTACTATTGAGATACAATTGATAAATTATACTCTCTTTTATAAATTATAAGATTATTATTAATTTGATGTTTTGACTATTAGAACTTTCAAATTTTAATTTTAAATTTTAAATTTCATTATTTAAAGAATTAATATAAGGAGCCATTGTAAGTACATAGTGAAAAATTGAATCTTTATTTTGCAAAATGACACAATAGACTGCAGAATAGGGATAGAGATAAAGAAATTGTTGTGAATGTTCTAAAAGTTTTTCCAAATACAATAAAATAGGAATTGATATTTCCACAAGGCTTCACTCATGAATGTGGGTCTCATTTACTATTCATGTAAGTGTAGATTTGTGGAAATATCAATTCAACTTGTGGAAATATCAATTCCATAAAAGTAACTTCCAAAAACAACCGCTTAAAAGATTAAACATGCATTATCACAAGTTTCCATCTTCGATGGTAAACAAAAGTAATTTCTAAAAAACTATGTACTACTACTTAAACGATGCATACTCACAAGTTTTCATCTTCGCTGTTATCATTGCTTGAATCTTTATCATGCTCATACTCAATATTACCATACTACAAGTGGTACCTAATACCCTAAGTAAAATACAATTATACCACCGACATTGCATTGATAACTAACTAATTTTTCTAAAAAGAAAATTAAAAAACCATCCATCCATTATTGAAAGTTCAAAAACACTTTGAAATAAATTATATAGGAACATGAAATTTTTTTAGTTTGAAAGGAAGAGATACTTATATTACATGAAACACATACAACAACACCATTACAAAACACCACACACAACTAGCTCACTAAACAACAAGACATTTCTAACAAGTAACAACCAGAAACCCACAGACAACTAGCACACTAATTAAACAACAGAACATTCCTACAAATAACAACCAACATCTAGACTACTACTAATAAATCATGGGGGATCTGCCAATGATGCAGAAATGATGCACAACAACACTAAACTGATATATGCATGTTAGTGATTATTTTCTGACACTAACTTGAATAGAATTATATCTGTCTCACATCTTTGCTTGTTAAACATCTTGGCACGTATTACAATATATTTCGGTATCTAAGTCCATTTCAGATTGCTAAAATTAGAGACCGGCTAAGTTCAGTCTCTAAATATCCATTTTAGATGCCCAATATTCTAGTAGTGAAAGTACATTTTGTCTTATTTAATATCATTTCATTTGAGACACATTTGAAATTTGAGATCCCAAACATTGTTCTTTATCTATAAAGGTGGTATAAAGTTGGTGAATATAAAATTATTTAAACTAATTAAATAATTAGAGGGACTTTAAAAAATTAAAAAAGACTCTTAGTTGGGGCGTTAAGGCATATATGCTGTTGATTCATGGTATAGAGATAAGAAGTACAGGTGGGATTTCCATAAAAGAAGGGCAGTTACGTACACCCTAGCTAGCTGCTTTCACCTGTCCGTAATATTTTATTTTTATTGTTTGTTGTTGTTTTGGGGCAGTTTAATGAAACAGACAGAAGTTTGAAGTGGGGATAATGGGGCTTTAATCTTTAGCCAGCTTTCTTGTGAATGTGTACAGAAGGAACCTACTAATCACTTCTTTTGGTTCGGGTAGTGTTGTCAACACCTTCCTTTAATTTCAATTTACTTTTGGTTGCTTTCAGTTCTCTCAACCTCTCTCTCTCTGTCACACACATAATTCTAACATATATATCACGACAGTACGTCAGCTGAACAAGTGGACAAAAAAAAAAGAGAGTAAACAACCCAAATTAAGCAACAACTAAAAGAATTAATTACAAGCTATTCAACCAGCGTCACTATATATCTTATTGTTGATCAACACTTGCCACTTACTCAAAGATATATTCAACCATATTTATCAATCATCTTTGATATATATATATATATTGACATAAAAGAACACAGAATCAATTAGAACGAATTCATACGCACTTGGAAGCTAGTAATCAATAATTCACATTTATCTAGCTATCTTATGAATCCGGTTAAGTAATCAACTTATCTAAAAATTTAAGTTATTTGAAAGAGGCATCGACAATGTATATCATGCTAATAAATTCATAATAATAAATAAATAAATTAAGAAAAGAATTAAGAATTGATCATCATTTGCGTTTAATTAGTGGTGGCAATCAACCAAAGCAGACGCTGAGAAGACGATAACCTTCTCCTTGAATGCAAAAGGAAATTTAGATTCTTGATCTTCTGGAGCCGGAAGATTAAGGTCCAATGACAGAATATTTCTTGGTTTCTTATTGGATTCTTGATGGTTAGGAGCTGGGGTAGGGCTTGTAGCGATGGGCGGCAGAATGGTTCTGTGGCGCCTCATGTGACCCCCTAAGGCTTGACCCGAACCAAATTCAGCACCACAAATGGAACACTCATGAACCTTGGAGGATTTGAACCTAGTAATAATTACAGTACTGCATGAAGAAGAAGGCGTGCTTGAAATTTGAAGTGATAGTTTTGAACTAGTAATCGTACTATTGTGGTCGAACCGGGCTTGTTGATCCTGATCCATTGGTACCACATTATTCATATGATGTTGTAAGGCTGCTGCAGGGGATGGCTTCGGCCTCTTATGACTGGCTCTGTGTCCGCCGAGGGCTTGGAAAGAAGGGAAGCATCGCTCACAAGTCTTGCACTGATAGGTGGCATAAAATCCGGGCTGGGAGAGTTGTTGTTGTTGGGCTTGGCGCGGGTCTGCGTGAGCTAGAAGAATCAAACAGTTGGCCATGTCTTGTTCTACTTGTGTACTAATTCTTGTGAATTCATTAACTGAATTCGCTGGTGAAGCACTACTAGTACTGCCGATGCTATTGAATCTACTACCCGAATTATCAGTGGTATTGCAAGGGCCACAGGCTTGGGCTTGGACTTGGGGTTCTGCAGAACAGGCAGAGGGCATGGTTAAGGATGGTGGGGAGGGAGCCTTTGTCGACGCTTGGTACGCTTTCCTTTGATCATCGTCATCACCACCTTCTTGTAATTATTATCTTTGGAACCCATAAGTACTATTTCCTCCTCCTCATGAACTTCCATACTTATTAATCCGAGAGATCTAGGAGGTGTACTGATGGCCGGAGGAAGCAAGGGAATGGAGAGATAGTTGTAGGTATTATAATATATTAATTATGTAGAGAGGAAGAGATGGAGGAAGCAATGGATGTTGTTATGTACGCTAGTGTTGAAAAGAAAAGCCGCCCCCGTGAACACTACTTAAAACGTGAACATACCGGCCCAGCTGCATGCAGCGTTATTCCTTTGTCTTTCCAACTTTGGAAGTTATACTTTATTTATTACTCATATTCTCCTCTATATGGCTAGGTGATGATATACACACTGGCACATACATATATATATATATATAAATATATAGACAGAGACAGAGACAGAGAGGGTAAGAGAGATGCAATTAAGACAGTAGTATGATGTATGAGGAGGTAATTAACGAGTGAGATTCGGACGATGGCTTTGAGGCAAACCCCATCTTACTTTTTGCCAACGCAACGATATATATGTAATTAAATATATTAATCCTTGTGAAGGATTGAGTGCAAGCCTGCACCGTATGCATAATTTGCGCCTTCACCGCCCGCCCGCCCGCCTTCCCGCCTTTCATCATTTTACTTCCTTTCTCACTCTTTTCACTAACGTCGTGTTTAAATGAATTTGAAACTCTTAAAAGTCCTTCATGTAATGAAATTAAACTTGCTCGGTAAAAATAACATGTAATTTTAATATTTTTACATCATACTCTCTCCTAAGAGAGACTGAAAATATGTGAACATAGTATTCCCCTAAAAAAAAATATTATTCCCTTAATGCCTCTAATTCGCTAAGCGATAAAGTGAAGTCCAAACTATTAAGAGTGGCCCTTATCAAATTTTAAATTTATGGACTAAAATAATCTCAAAAATATTATACTCCCTTCATTCAAAATTCTAAGATTGTTATTGATACTTGAAAAGTCAATTTGAGATATTTTTAAAATTAAAATTTAAATAATTAAAATTATAAAACAATAAATCTTACAATTAGTATTACATTTTCGATATTTTCTAATATTTATTATTACATGAATTAAAATCAAAGAAATTCATGTCAATTATAAGTTTGAAAATATTTCAAATTGACTTAAAAAGTCAATAATAATTTCATATTTTGAAACTGAGGAAGTATAATTCTTATTTGAACTATTAGTTATGTTGTTGTTCTATTAAACTTAATACATTTTTTATCTAATGTAATAGTCATCATGTTATATATTGTTGCTAATTTTAAGTGATTTGCTTAAAATTTATTCATTAGAGTATATGAATATTTTTATATAAATACATTCAACAAAATTATTCACTTTTTTTTTTTTTATTAGATTGCACATATATATATTTAAAATTATCAAATAATTTTTTTTTAAAAATTCACAGGATTAAAATGGTAAGCTAGTGTCATTAAGATGTTTTGCACATTAGTTAGCAAACCATTTTTAGATTTAGATGCTCTTTCACTTATATGATCTAATTTATTACTCCATTCATTCCTAAATAATCGACGTTTTAGGGAGTTCAAAATTTTCAATATATTTGACGTTAACAAATTTCTAAGAAGCATTAATTATAATTTTTCCTATATTGCCCACAACTATCTTTTTTATCTCATTTATCTAGACAACTTTATACATATTTTCTTAATTAATACAAGTATAATTGTGGTAATATATATTAATCTTAATGATGTAAATTAGAGCAATAAATGACTTCCTTAATAAGTGTGAAACCTCTAAAACATCACTTATTTAAGAATGAAATGGAGTAAGATATACTACTAACCATTCATATCTTAATTTTTCAATTTTATCAAACACACCTAATTACTCATTCTTATATATTTTGGCCTATCTTTTATAACATCCCACATCCACATGAATAATTATGTCAATATTATTGAAGAAAATGATATATATTACAAATATTTAGGTTGACTTTTTGATCGCATGCAATTCCGTGAATAAGTATTAGTAGTAACATTTTTTGAAATGTGTAATAAATGGGTCCAAGTTATAATTTATCAAATCTCAAATATTACTCCCTGAGTTCCTTAATATATACGCCTTTTTAGAGTTGAAAAGACAAGAATTTATTAAGAAAATGAGTAAAACATTAAATATACTATCAATTGTTTATATTGCTATTGTATTGAAAAAAGAGAGTATTATTTATTGGTCAAAAAATAGTGAGAGAACCAAAGTTATATTTATTACTTGGGGTAATATTGGATACTAAGCAATTAATGGTTACTTGAAATTTCCAAACGAATATTTAGGAACAAAAATATCAAAACTCACTTATATTAAGGAACAAGTAATTAATACACAAATTTATTCGCAATACATAAGATGACTCATTATTTAAAGTTCATATTGTCGTTAAAACAAGTATAAAAGTGTTGTTAAATGCATATTTACTCTAACAATATAAAATAAATTGTTTAAAAGTGTAGATAACATAAATATTGCTTTGTCATTATCAACAACTATTTTTTAAGGTAAAAAAATAGATTTATTTTACCTTTTTCGTCCTAATGTCCACTTTAGAAGGATATCAATTAATTCAAATACAAATAAATTTAATAATCAACACCAAAATCTCTCAATTACAAATTTACAATAGAATTAGAATTACTTATCACACTGTATGGGTACAATAAGAAGAAGAAAATCTCATAATAAAGAACGAAGATATACAAAATCAAGCAACTAGTGTGAATGGACTCTGGAATTTGAGTTGGTCAACTGGATTTGATTAATTAGGCTAGTTTTTGAACATCTAATAAAGCAGTTGCATGTGCAATATTGGACCCATCCACATAATATAATACTATATATTGATCCCTTGTTATTAATTGGGCAGTCCCCAATATCACGCCGCTTTCTATGTTACCAAATGATTATAGGTTTGGTAAAGTTCGGAAGTGATTAACATAAAGTTAATTTTGATCAATTGATTAATATAACATTAATACACAGGTAAAATGAGAGGTGATCTCTCTTTATGTATGTCAATACTATATTGGTCAATTGATTAATTTATTATAAAGTTAACTTCATGATAATCGGATTCCGGATCCGTAAAATTCAAAATTATGAGACAAATTAGTCCCTTAGCTTGGATAGAGGCATTTAGTAAATGTAGTTATTTTTCTTAGATGTATCATCACGTCCGCAAAGGTTAGGTCTAAGTAATAACATCATGACTCTCAAAGTCATGTGCGGTAGTAATATTAACCTAAATACCACGAGTAGTGGGGTCCTGAGCTAAGATTTGGCTAAACTTCAAAAATTTTAATGTCATAATGCCTTTCAAATCTTCCTATATATAGACAATATTATCCTACTGCAATAATTTTTGCTATAAGTGAAACATTCGTGAAAAGCTTAATTTTTTTCCTTTCTAAAACTCATCCTTAACATTGACTATATATAATTGTGATAACATGATTGTCTACAATCTATCATGTAAGGAAAAAAACGGACATATTAAGAATTTCATGATATTTTATATTTTTTAAAAATATAAAATTTAATTTTTAAACGGATAAAAAGAAATCTATTTGTAATTTTTAAAAGAGGGAGTACTAATGATACATTAATCTTCCTAATGGATATCAAATTATCCTAGCTTGTTTTTTTATTTTTTATTTTACACTTTGTGTAAGAAATCCTAACCGGCATGACCTTCACTAAGTGAATTTGCGTGAAGTCAGCTCAACCTGCAGCTAGCTCCCGGCTCATTTAATTAGTATAGTTTATTTATTTTTGTAATAACCATCGAATTAACCATCTAGTAGTACAAGTTAGGTAGTGTTTGATAAGGTCTTAATACCTCTTAATAGGTTTGCCTCTGAATCGGTAAGAGCTAAAACTTGTTTGGTAAAAAAATTATTGTCTCTTAATGCCTCTTAATCGATAAGATTCAAAAACAATTCTAAACCATTAAGAACTACCTCTGACCAAATTTTAATTTTTCTGGGACAAAAATAACCTCAGCTATATTACAAAATCTCTCTTCTGTCCACTGAACCCTATTATCTCTCCCGTTTTCACTTCGATCCGCCGCTCTTCCTTCACTTCGATCTGCCGCTCTTCCTTCACCTCATGATCAGCTATATTACAAAATCTCACGTTTGCAGGAAGCTACAGGTGCGATATCTTTTGATCTTTGTTCAGTACTCAATTATCTCTCTTCTTCTAGCTTTTGTTTGCTTAATTGGGGGTTTTGTTATGAATTATTAAACACACTCTGCAATTATATTCAGCAATTTTATTGGGAATTTTATGATATCCTGCAATTATTTTCTTTATTGGGGTTTTTATGGTGATTCAGTAGTCCTCTTGTTGTAATTGCCTCTGTTCATATATGTATGCTAATGTTCTTCCATTGTGTGTCTTATGGCCGACTTAAATTAATTAAAGCATTTTAGGAAAACTTCATAGAATTTTGTGTGCAGTGCTTATTTTATACCAAAATTAGTCGTAATATGATAAGTCCGGAGATGTAGTTGCGGTGCATGAATGTGTAGTTTGGAACTGTGAAAAAAAGTAGTTATACAAATACAATTCAGTTGGACTATTTTTGAAGTTCGTTTTACGTTGCCTTTCAAGTTGAACTCACAGTGGGGATGAATTCAAATATTTTCAATGGCAAAAAATTATGTATGTGAATACAAATATTCTCAGAATTCAGGCATGTGGTACAAGTCTTTTACTTCATCCTCCTCTGTTTCTTCAACTGCTACTCTGCTAGGCTAGTTTGCTTCTTTGGAATGGCAAGTTGGTAATGAGATTTTGTTCCTCTTCCTAGCCAACTCCAACGGGACCTGTGAGCTTTTATGTGAATATTTAGAAATCTTAAATCAAATGTGTGCACTGCATACAACATACTACACTATTAGTTGATAATTAGATTATAATGATTATTTGGGATGGCAAGTTGGTAATTAGATTATAATGATTATTAGATTATAATACATAACACATCATACATCATATTGCACTGCACTGCACATTTCAGTTGACTAGCTTCTGGATAAGTAGGATGAGTTATTTTAATAAAAATTCCTTGACTTGTTGAACTCGACTTGTGGTTTAAACTTCGCAGTCCCCTGACTGCACTGTTTGCCATTGTTATATTAATGGTAAACTGATGAGAAATTTTGCATTTTGATCGTTTGATTATTTTCATTCTAAATTAATGAAAAAATGGAAACAATATTCACGTAAAACTGGAGAAGATCTCATGGAAACGATATAAAACCTTGTTTTTTATCCCCAAGTGATAAGCTTTGCAAATGACTACCCCCACCCCCTCTGCAGGTTTGCTGCATTTGCTTGGCAAAGTATGCAAACAACGATGATCTTCAGGAGTTGCCATGTTCTCATTTTTTTTCACAAGGATTGCGTGGACAAATGGCTGAAGATCAATGCTTTATCTTCCCTCTCTGTAAGGGTGAGGTTGGTGAGACAATATTAAGGGCCATTGCTGGTGCAACTGCCAGCATACAAAGGAGTTCCGTGTTATAAATTGGTTATATATAGATCATTATCAATGTTGTCTATATGAACTTGCTACAAGTTTGAGATTTCTTCATTGGGTGGACATTTAGTTGCCTGAAACTGCTACTTTCCATTCCATTTGGTTGTTCTTTGGGCAAGAAATATTGTAGCTTGTAGGATTTGTAGCACTCGCCTGAAGTCTCTGGCATAGTAAAATAAAATTATGGCTGAAGAACCTATATCTGTAGCTCTCTTAAAGAAATTAAAAATGAATGATTTCAATTGATATGTAGTCACAGAAGTATATCTTAGATTTTTCTCTCTTTTTTGGTTGATATTTTAGCATACAAGATGCCAACTTCTTGATTAGCATACAAGATGCCAAAAGTATAGGTGAACAAATTGCACTTCAACTCTTAACAACTTTTTGAAGTTAATTTAATTTGTATGGTTGAATTATTATCTTTATGTTGATATTTTTGGGACATGATACTATGTTTGAAGTTAATTTAAATTATGCGTTTTCATTTTTATTTTATCATATTTTGGTCAAAATATTATAAATATGTATTTAAAATACTATTATTTTCCGATTATCAAAGCAGGTTTTGTTTAAAGCTATTCGAGTGTTAAAATGGTAAAATAATGTTATTAGGACATTTTAGAAAAATTAATTATCAAACAACATTTTTACATTCGAGAATACACAATTATATTGAGATCTTCTATATTATTGGGACGTCTAAAGCTATTGAGTCTTATAACTCAGTTTTATCAAACCTTGCTTAATGGGGAAAAATACATCCTATATACATAGCTACCTATTTACGTACCTAATTAATCGTCCAGCAATGAGTGGTTGACTTGCGGCGGATCTCTTAGCCACCCTTGTGATCAATATATGTATAAAATATATTTAGAATTATGTGTGTTTTTTTAAAAATAACAAATTTTTATATTAAAATTAATTTATAAGAAAAATAATGTCTAAGTGCGTATATATATATATATATATATATATATATATATATATATATATATATTCGCTTTTAGTAAGCCCTATTAGCTAGTAAGGGGAGTTGAAAAGGTGAAGAAGGAAGAATGTTATCCGAACAGATGCATCGACAGAGAAAATGACCCCGTTTTAGAAATACCCTCGCCACCTACTAGTGAGCTGGAAAGCTTAGGGACTTCGTTGTCCCCGTTTGACAACCGTATCTCAGAATGTTCAGAGGAATCTCTGGAACCCCTGCCACTAATAGATGCTTCAATACTAAAGAATGGAGATATATCGTTGGAAAAAAGCAGAAGCATCTATTAGTGGTGTTGGAAAAAAGCAAAAGCATCTATCGTTGGAACCCCCACCCTTTTCTTCTACTTTTTTCAAACGATATATCCTCATTCTTTAGTATTAAAACATCTATTAGTGGCGGGGGTTCCAGAGATTCCTCCGAATATTCTGAGATACGATTGTCAAATAAGGGAAGAGGCAACGAAGTCCCTAAACTTTCCGGATCACTAGTAGGTGGCGAGGGAATTTCTAAAAAAGGGGTCATTTTTTCTACCGTTGCATTCGTTCGGATACATTCTTCCTTCTTCCCCTTTTCAACCTTCCTTGCTAATTAATAGGTTTTTTTATAAAAGCGAATATATATATGTAATACTATGCTACCCTAAATGTTTTGATGGAATTAAAGTTTGATCTCCAGGGGTTACACTATTATAATGATAGTGGCATGTTAATTTCCTTTGAAAAAAGGAAGTTAAAATAAAGGAAAGTTTAACAAAAATTATGGTACTATTTTTTCGAAGACTGATGAGAACACTTGATAACTAATCACATTTGTACTAAATAGTGTGCGTATAAAAATATCAAATCTTGTTATAACTACAAAATTATTGACTAAATAATTAATTACTTCAATATGATATCTACTCCTACTGTCCTACATAATTACCTTTGCCTTTTTGTATAATTATTGAATTATTATTTTTTTACTCTCCGTACTCTTCAATCAGAAAATTGAATTATTGTTCGAAGCTGCATGATTGTGCTACACGATGTGCCTGTGAACGAACCTATATTAGTATTGAATTGGAATAGTTGACTCTACTATACCATATATATAAACTAATTACAGTAGCACACTGCAAACACATGATTATTAAATAAGGAGCTTCGTTATATTTATATGGATATTTAAATTATATCTTCACCAATTATTCCTTTTCTTTATTTTCCGGTAATAATTAAAGAATAGAAACTTCCTTGGGCTGTTTTCTTTTTAAGCGCCACACACACACACACACACACACACACACACACACATATATATATATATATATATATATATATATATATATATATATAGAAGGAGGGTTCTATTCTTTGCGTAGGAATTATATGGGGTATTACGACCAAATGGGGTTGTGAGGAGCACGTAAGGGTTAATGACAGCTTATATTATACACACTATATATACATACATACATATTTATTCTACAATATTATTAGCTAGACTATACATATTAGTTGGTGGTGAACCCAAAAGTAACGAATCCTTTGCCTTCATGCCACATGATATATGCGATAAACTTAATTGAGATGCTTAAATTATATATACTCCCTCCTTTCAGTTGTTTGTTTTTGTACTCTTCTGTAATTAATTATATAATATAACTAGCTAGCTAGCTAGATGGTCTGCTGTCAAAGCATTGAATTAAGAAAAGGGAGCAACCAATTACGTATGACGGTGGAGAATGGAGATACTATTCAATAATTTAGTACCAAGTTTAATACACTCCACAGAATGTTCACACCACAATCGGAGAATGAGAGAGAAAGGGTTCTGAGTAATGGAGAAAGTGTGTGTGTGTATATATATATATATATATATATATATATATATATATATAACACAAAAATATGAGATAAATTTTTTTGTTTAAAGTTAATATATAAAATTTTATATGAATTAAAACAACCAAATATGAAAATCTGCAGTAGTTTTTCAAGTATTTATTTTATAACAATTATAGTTGTTTTTATTAAATTTTAAAAGTTAATTTTTAAATATTAATTTTGAAATTATTTATTTTAAATATTAATTTTGAAAATTGACAAATTTTAAGGTAATTTTTTAAGAACTAGTTTTTTGATCAGCATTTGATTTTTGACAACGTTTTTGCTGTTCTAGTAAATATTTTTGTATTGAGCATGCCCATAATGCAACATAATAAAAATAAAAGCTAAATAGAAAAATTAACTCATACACACCATAACATATACTTATATAATCTATTATGACCAACTTGTCAAGTCCTCTTTCCTCAGTACAAAGAAAAGTAAAAAACAACACCATCCATATGATAAATATACATCGACCAACTAACTTCTCATACCACAAAATTTACTGTCGCCATTAATAAAATTTAAAGTAAAACTAACACTCAATACAATAAAGTAAAATTAAACTATTAACCGATTTCAAAATTCATTCAAAATAACCATCAACGAAAAGAAATATTAAGTAAACATATAACCATCAACGAAACATCAAAATAATGACAAAAGAAAGTATTAAGTAAACAAATATACTAAATAGATACACAAAAGAACTCATTCAAAATTCATATCACAATAAACTTAAAACATGATTTCTTGGTAATTTATAATTAATAATAACCATCAACGAATCAAAATAATGTATAATTTTACTATATTCCAAATAAAATAATAGATATTTTTATACCACTTACTTAAATATTTACTTAAATATCCTAAGCCTTACCCCTCTTTTCCCTCCCTAAATCTATCATAAAATCCAAATATGACATTCTTACTATCCTCCTCTTCTCTACTCTTGAACAGAATACAAGAAAATAATTACTAAAAAAAATAAAAAATAACTCATCCATGATCTCTCACAAAATACAATCATTTACCTTAAAATATAATCATTCATGATCTCTCACAAAATACAATCATTCACAAAATACAAAATATAATTGTATTTTCAAAAACTAGTTCTTAAAAATTACCTTAAAATTTGTTAATTTTCAAAATAAATATTTAAAAATTAATTTGTTTTAAAATTTTTATTCAATCTGTAAATTATTTATTTGACTATTTATAAAATGGACCTCTTGCATTTTAACGTATCTGTGAATACTCTATAGGATAAATAATATGAATACAGTGGGTTTAATAAATTAAATATATTATCCAAACTAACAAAAGATATTAATTGTTCTTTTTCTCTGGATTATAGAGGTGGACCTTTCGCTGGTTGAGTGGCTGCAATGGTCTGAAATTGCTCTCCGCATACTGCAACAAAATAATTAACCAATTATCTTCTATCTTAACTAGTAGTAGTATAAGAGATCAAATTCTGTATTGTAAATTTTTCATTATATTTTGGTGATTGGTGTTTGGTAAAATTTCAAAGTTACTTACGTCCTGAACAGCTTCTCAAGCAACAGATTTGATCTCTTGAAACAGTCCGTGTATATATATATATATATATAGGGAATCCTTTCATAATAATAGGATTCTTGTGTATTTGTCTGCAACAATACGCTTTTGGATAGTTGATAAATTGAATTAAAAAGGTGAGATTAGATTTTATATTTGATAAAAGAAACTGAGATTGTTGTGCTTAATTATTTCTATGCTTAGACTTCTATTTTTAATAAGAAAGGCCCACGTAAAATTATATTGTCGATTATAATTATAAGAAATGAATATTTATTATTAAAATAATCCGGTAAGTCGACTTGCAAACTACTCTTTTTTTTTTTTTTCGGTAGGAAGAGCTTGTTGAAACTTATCCTTTTTTTTTTTTTGGTAGAGTCTTGCTTGTAGAAACTTCTCCTTTTTTTCGGTAGGAAGAGCTTGTATAAACTTGTATAAAGAAATAATAAAAAATATTTTGAATTCGGCCGGACCAAAATTCATCATATTTGGGAAATAAAAATTTTACATGCCAAACTATTCATTGCTAAACAAATTGAACTCTCATGACCTCAAACAACAATCCTCATCATATATACAAGGCACACCACGAGCCTAGCTACTAATTTTAACCAAGGATATATATTTATAGTAAAACTTCACCATCCCCAAAATCTATATATTATTATTATATTACGATTTATTTTTATATAAATCTATATTATTAATTAGGTTTGTTAAAATAGAAATAAGTTAATTTTTATATTTATTATTATCCCTCTAATATTTTTTTCTTATATTTTTGTAATAATATCAATAAAAGGATTATTAATATATAAAAAATAAATATCATTCTTTAATAAAATATAAAGTGATCATTATAAATCTTGCATTATTAGTATTAATAATTTTATTATTAAATGATGATTATTAGTAATGATTTTATATATTAAACAATGATTTTATTATTAAGCAATGATTTTATTATTAATAAAATTAGTTCAATTAGTCTAATAAATAATGATGATAATTTTTCAAGACATTTCGGAAATTAATTTACTTATCGAATTTATAAAAGTAGTGAAGTATTATTATAATAATAATAATGTGATTATCAATATTAGAAATCTGATTATGCAATACTAATCTGCGTAACATTAAGAGGAATAGTACATATTACATTTTCATTTTCATAAAATAAAAAAATATAGCATGATTAATACAATTTGGCCTTTATTTTTTTGGCTCAGGAATTCTAGTACTCGATAGTGATTTACGTTTATAAGTGGTGGGTTTAAAGCCACAAATTACGTTTTCGATGAGGTTTAGAAGGAATGATTTTCTTGAGTGCCACTCTTGATTTTTGTAGCACATGTCTTATTTTTTTTAAAAGTTCGCTTGAGTGGGAGAAATGGTAGAGGCCGGAGGAATAACCTCGAGATAGCTAACTGAATCCCATACTAGGTTAGTAACCACAGGGAAGGAAGGCCTTACCCGTTTTGGTGAAGTAGTTGATCGTGGTGAATATGAATCGATGTCCATTCTTGGCTTTGGGCTCGATGGGGCGATCACGTCCATTTCCCACATTGAGAAGGGCCGTGGCGAACTTCATATTGTGGAGTTCCTTGGAGGCGTGGATAGCATTCCATGGATTTGACATTGATAGCACCTTTTGGCGTGATCATCATAGTCGACTTTGAGTGTAAGCGATAATGTCCCGATTCGAGAATTTTCTTGACAAGTGAGGGTCCACTCGTATGAGGCCACATCTTCCGCCATGGATCTCATCCGTGAGTATTTGAAACTTGGTCTTTGTCCGGACATCGAGGAGACCTAATCCTGCGTCTCTTTTGTAGAGTACATCTTATTTCGGGTAGAATTTCATAGCAAGTCGATGAATCGCCTCTTACCGATTAGGCTCGCCTCGGTGGGTGTAGATCCATCTCATGAGATCTTTTGATATGTTAATACGAGGTTGTGGATGGGAGGTAGCTCATCCGATACTTCTCGATGTAATTCCCATATCTTTGGGGCTTTATGCATGTGATCGTGATGCTTGGCATCTTTCCTTGTCGGTATGTAAACCGAGGAGGCCAGCGTTGCTAATCGTCTGCAAAAATCATTCTATTACGAGGAATGTGTAGGAAAAGATTTCTTGAACTCAAAAGCCATCTGTAGAACTTAGAGTGGTAAAGGCGATAAATGTAATTCTTTGGTTTGATAGATTCACATGGATTGCTTGATTACCAATTCGGAATCCCCAAAGGCGATTAACGCGATAACCATTGAGCAGGCAAGTTTGAGTCCGTAATCTGACCGTATTTTCAATTTGTTGTTGGCATTGACAAAGCTGCAATTGGGCGGCAGCGAGATCTGCTCCCCGTCTGAGGATATTAAAATTTCTCGGCTCAAGACCTTACAGATTGTGACTCCATTAAAATACATTTTCCATGAGCGGCATGTCGTCTTGATGTGGTATTTGAATTGCCATTACTCCTTCGTCGAGGGAAAGTATGTTTAAGGGTTTGTAGTCCCCTGCGGTGTGGCGGCGATTGATACGCAATTCCTTGACCTTTGATAGACTTTTGTGTCACGTGAAGGCGATGTCAAATTCTTTGTAGGATCAATTGCCGTATGGACGATCAACAATTGATATGGGTTTCTTGAACACATACTTAAGAGGATCCATCTGGGATATGAGATGGGTTGTATGACCATGTAGATAATGTTGTAATCTCATGGAGGCCCATCTAAAAAGCACAACAAGTCTTCTCAATCGAGTGTACTTGTGTTCGCGATCTTTGAATCTTTTCTTTGAGGTAATAGATAGCTCACTCTTGGCCTCTATCGTTTTTCTGTCGGTATCTGATTATGGCATTGTCATTTATGGGCGAGATACATGAACAAGGGAACATCATCCACAGGAGGTACCAAAATAGAAGCGTTAATCAATTTTGCTCCTTGATTATAAGGAAGGCTTTTTGACACTCATCATTCCATTTTATGGAGGTTCTTCCTTAACAATTTGAAGATTGGCTCCACGAGTTCTTTGTGAGTTGAGAAATGAATCGGCTAATGAAGTTGATTCTTCCCAAAATCAATATTTTTCCTCTTAATGAGGAATGGGCATTTCCTTGATGGCACTGGATTTTGGTAGGATCCAGTTTAATCCCTTTGTGGTGACTAGGAAGCTAACAACTTGCTGACTTAACACGAAAGGCGGCTTGGCGGGATTCAACTTCAAGTTGTCTTACATGACTGTTGAACAACTTTTTGAGATGGTCTAAATGGTCATCCTCCTTGGGGATTTGACAATGATGTGATCCACATAGATCTCTATCTCCTTGTGTATTAAATCATGAAAAAGAGCCATCATAGCTTCATTTGGTAGGTTGCCGGCGTTGATGAGGGCGAATGACATGACCGTCATGTAGTAAAAAGGTTCCCCAGGCGTGATGAAAGCGGTTTTCTCACGATCTTCCTCGTGACCATAATTTGATGGTACCCATGAAACAATCGTGAAAGGTACATGCCATCTTGGCGGTATTGTCGATAAGAATGTGGATAAAAGCGCGGGAAAGCTATCTTTAAGGCAAGCTTTGTTCAAATCCGGTAATCCACTGCGGATTTCGCTTTCTTTCCCCAAGTTTAGGCGCGGGAACAATGTTGGATATCACTCAGGATATGTAGACACCATGGTGATGCGACTTGAAATTGTTTCACAATTTCCTCTTTAACTTTAAACTCCACTCGAGGTTTGATCGCTTTGAGCTTTTGCTAGCTTGGGCAGAATCCTTCTTTAATGGGAAGGCGATGAAGAACAATGTCGGTGGACAAATACACCATGTCTTCGTGAGACCATGCAAACACATCCTGAAATTGGGTTAACAGTGCAACCATGTCATTTTGTTGATTTGTGGTAAGGTATGAACTAATCTGGATTAGCTTAGGGTTGTCTAAGGTTCCAAGATTGAAAAGGAGTGGTTTGATCAAGATTGGGTTTGGGTTTGTCGGTGACCCATTCCTTAATTTCTTGAGGTGTCTCAATGTCCTCTTGGATGTCCATCAAGTCAGAGTCAACTTTGCATCAAAATTCTGACCCCTTGTGGAGAGAAGGCACCTCATCAACAAATCTGAGGCACATCTAAATTGAGTCTGAAACAAAATATGCTTTCACTTAATATATGCAATTGTTCGATCATACAAAAGTGTTAGCATATCGTGATAAAATAAGCTACTTTAGTCTTTGTAAAGGAAAGCAAGCAATTAAAGTTATCTACTGGCGCGGAGGATTTTACGCCCATTTTACCCTCGTCGAACAATGCTTGGAGTCTTTGCTCGATTGTCGAGTCAAAAGTCTGAAGAATTGCGGTGATAGAAGGATCGTCGGGCGCCCTCCTTTTCCCGAATGTTAACCATGATATCTGGCGATCATCGTATGGGTGTGTCTGGCTTGTATGTTTATCATGAACAATGGCGAATGCCGCCATCATCAAAGGCAAAGGCCGTATTTACGTTCTGCTCCTTTTCTTCCACTTTGGGATCGGGGAATCGACACCTCTTTAGTTTTGATTGATCTTGGTTTGAAATAGCATAATACATGCAATTTGGTACCTTCTGGGGAGATTGCATTAACTCATGAGGTAAAGGTATAGGAAATCGTCGTCGGTGGAAGCTTGAGGAACTTGTTTATGCTTATGAGGATTCTGTGAGTGGAATTGGCGGGATAGCCTAACTTGGCATTTGTCCCAATTTGTTGGACATCTGGATAGGGTGCTTAATACCTGCTTGATCCTTACAAGCCCTTGTCCGGGTTGGTAACTTGATAGCATCATTTCTTGAGTGGTGACATAACCTTGTCGACAATTTTGGAAGTCTGAGAAGTGGTGGCTCCAATAGAATGGTATTGCGTGTTACTCACTTTCGAGTATGGCTGGTGGCTCAACTTACGAATTGAAGCTAATAATTGGTAGAGTTCACAGGATAGGACATTACGGCTCGATGTTGTGATGGTGACTAGGCTGTTGTTGATGATGTATTTGAGTTGTTGATATAAAGTGGAGAACGGCTCCGGCCATGTGTATCCATGGTCTCCCCGATAGCAGGTTGTATCTGAATCTATCTTGAGGGCGTGGAAGGATACATTGAATGTATGAGGACCAATCTCGATTGGCGATTCAATCTTCCAATGAATTTCGCAAGAGATCCATCAAAAGCTACGATAATCGTATGGCTACTTTGGATTCGCTTTGAGATTGATATTCATCTTCACCGAGGTGAGGAGATGATCCTCCATCTATCAAAACTCCGGTAGCATATACTCGGGAAACTGACAACTGCGATGTGCGATGGTTTGTAATAATGGGGTCCCTTGAGGAGGTATGTCATCATCGGTGAAAGATATCACATTGTTGTTGAAAATGTGATCGACCAAATGTTGAAATTTTCCAAATCTACTAATTTGGCGGTGAAGCTTCTTCCAAAAACCTTTATGAAGACCTTAGATGCTCTCGGGAAGAAAACCAAGTCGAAGTGAAATGCGGTGTGGAGCTTCTCATGACTTAAAACCACTTTGGCTTCATTATGACCCATTGTATGGAGGAATTTTTCAATTTTCTCCATGGGCAACTTCCACTTTGCCTTGCAAGTGAAGCGATAACCCGTTGAGGAAGGTGCGATTGGATTCTCTTTCGACCATAGCGATAATATGAGGCGTGGATCCTTGACTTCTCCATAATTCGATGGAACTTTGTGTAAGGTGACAGCGAGATGTTGTGATCTGCAATGCAAAGAAATTGGCTACGAGTGCGACCACTTTCAAAGGATTGTCGACTTCTTTGAGTTGAATTGATTGTATGGGAAATGTTTTGTGGTCTCATCATCACTTTGGATATAAGCTACTCTTGATCTCTTCCATTGAGTAGGGCATGTATTTCCGCCTTAAGTTGCTGCAGTGTAATCATCTCTACTTGCGGGACACTGAATTATCGATAAGATTACGAATGAGATGACGGAGTACCCATTCTTACATCTTTGTGTGTGGCGAGAATGTGAATGATATTGACACATTTCATCGAATTGAACCCCCACGAGTGGGGATTGATTGGAGGAGAAGGAATGTGATTCTTCCGCCGTTGATCGACATTTGAAATATCTCTCTCGAAGATTGGCTCAAATAGGTGAATTCCTTTGATTGGCAAAATCGACGGGCTTTAACACTTTTACTGCTTTGCTGCGACCTTATCCTCCATGGCCCGACTTTACGAAGAAGGTTGAGATGAAGCATTCATAACAAATGGAAGGAGATAGGCATGATCTATTTGATTAATTGGCGTGTGACTTGGTGTTAGTGAATTACCGGTTACGCGATTGCTCGATTTGTTTGCAAAGAGCTTTCATCTTTTCGTTCCATAGTAAAAGCTGGAACTTTGCATAATCCCATTTATCAACACAAAGTCTTTGATGGGTTGGGATGTTTCACCGATAGAATTGGAACCATGTCGGTGCTCCGGTGATCATATTAACCTCTTCTTCTTTGTGTTGAGGGAGGGTTGTTGTCTTGCGTGAGGTTGATATGGCTTGGTGACCACAATCTCACCATTATCAATTAGATCTTGGATCTGTGTGTTTGAGGCCCAACAATCTTGAGTATCATGTCGGGTGCCCTGACATGATAAGCACACTTCAAGATTAGCATTGAAACCCTTCCCATTAGGGTTATTTGGTGGAAGAAGATGTGTAATTTTCTTCTAAGTAGTAGGAAAAGCGAGAATGTTCTCGGCGGAGTCCCCCTAAGGGTGTGAACATCGAGGTCACTTCGTCTCCACTTTTAAGCAATGGAGGGTTTGTAGATTGTCTTTGAAAAAGGGAGTAGTTTCTCCTCAGACGAGCATGCTTGGATTGCCTTTACTGTCATTCGATATCAAAGAAACATCCTCCTCTTTCTTTTATGGACCCTCGGGAAGTTGTTTCCATAAGATCGAATTTGGATGTGCTTTCGTGACTTGACTTTAAGGCGGATAGGTCTTGAATTTTCTAGGACTTGATCCCATTTGAGGTCATCACTGTAGTGTTTGATCATTTGAGGAAAATGGTTTGCCAATACCGGCTAGAACTCTTTTCGTATAAAGAGCTTCTGCATGTACATCTATGAAATTGACCACCTCTAATTCATGTCATAGAAGAATAACTTGACAAGCGCCTCCACCTTTAGGCGTCTCTCTGAATGACTCATTAAATTTTTTTTGACTTTGGTAATTTGATCTGGGTCGGGAGCCATCCCGAGATTGAAAAGCGTATTGAGTGAGGAAGGCATGAGCGAGTTCCTCCCAATTGTGGATCTTAGAGTTGTCTAATCTGGTATACCATGAGCAGGCTTCTCGGTCGGACTTTTACTGAAATAATTGCATTCTGAGCTTTTCATCCTCGGCATAAGATCGAGTTCTCCAATGAACACCTTTAAATGTGTGTGAGGATCCCCTAATCCGTCATATTTTTCAAAATCGGGGTCTTAAATTTCTCTGGATAATGCACACGGGAAATATGCAAAAGATGCGTATATGAAACACTACCGTGTGTTCCAATCCTTTGAGGCCTTGAATGGTTTCTTCCATTTGTAGGACCTTCTTCTTGATATCACCGAATTATGCGGATCTCCTTTGAGATGGGTGCCTTGGGGTCTTTGTTGGTTGTATCCAAGTGATGTTACTGGAATTATTTTTCCGGATGTTGAACTCCCCTTGTGTAGAGGATTACGTATGTGTAGGTATCTTACGTACCACAGAGTAGTGGTGTAATTCTTTCGGTGAAACATTGATGCGTGATTTACTTAATCCGTCAAATTCTTCTGGGAAGCGAGTTAGACTATTGAAGAAGACATGATTGGCTATAGGCTTGAGGCCTTTTGGATTTTGAGTGGGTAACTTGCCCGATTGCTTCCCTAAAAAAAAAGACTTACATAGTTTAGTCTTAGGGTAATATAAATGTTATCATAACATGTATCGTTTTTAGGAATTTGTCTGCCAAAAACCGATTTGTTAATTGATAACATGTCATGAACATGGAATAAATTACAAGTAAATGCTTTTACAAGTAATTGAAAATGGAAGCATGAAAGACTTTCCTCCGTGTTTGGTTTATCGGTTGACTATCTTAGGGTTCTACCATGGCTTTTTTTCGGCGTGAAGGTTCCCGGATCGTTGCAATATACTCGGCGAGAGATTAATCCGGTCTTTCAATGGGCGAATCTGAGTGGTGCCCTTTTACGAGCCCGGGGAATTATTCTTCCACGGGTCCGATAATCAAACAAGACAGGATAGCCTCTGGTGGAGGGACCACACAACATACATTCACATACAGCGTGTCTCACCATTTATGCAAAATGATGACATATGAAGCACTAATATGTCTGAACACTTAATATCCTGAATAGAAATTTAGCGGTCGATAAGTAAGATGCATTGAACACATTTATCAGAAATATAAATGCAACAATCACACACAAGCATATAAAAATTTTGAAAAGCTTGCAATAGCGGCTTAAGCCCTCTTCTTTGGAGTCCCAGTGAGTCGCTTTTGTCGAAGTCAAGATTTTTGATTGTCCCTTTTTCGTTACTTGTCTTTTGGTGTTCTCATGTTAATATGAGATATGTTTAAAAAAACAAGTGAAAAAGGTCTAACATGTATAATGTCGACGATTGACTTTAAAAGTCACCAGTTGGTGTATTGAACTAGTTTGCTGATACAATAGAAAAGGTTTGCACATTGACCCGATGATTTGACAACATTAGGCAGGTCTGTGAAGCAAGAGATTCATTAAAGGTTGGGGCTTGATTATGCGAAGGGAAGGTGTTAGGCACCCCAAGCATACGTGTTACCACGGTGACCACCCTTCCGAAAAAATTGTTATATGAATGTATGTGTGTGTGTGTGGATCGATATGCGATTTATTTGAAAGTAGTCACGAGGCCTCGTTCGCTTTATATACAAGAGTTTGAATTTTATATTAAAATTGGTTTTAACAATTTAGCAATGAAGTTTTGTAAAGAGGTTTTTCAAACCTTATGCTCAATAGAAATTGAGACCTTTTCATACTTCCATTTATCATTAAATGTTAAAACATTTGCTTTTATTTTTGAGATCTGAAGCATCCTCGAGAAAAATAATGTACTGTGATCTTAGAACTCTCCTCATCAAACATGTGACCATCCAAGGAAACTCGAGACACTATAAAATAATGTACAAAAGCTACTTGACGGAAAATGTCTATCATGGGAGCCAGAATCTAGATTGAAAAAATTGAACTGTGATTACATGATTCTAGGCTCACGAATCTTGCAATTTGTATGGAAAGCGATGGCGATTATATATATATAAAGGCGTAAATATATATATATATGAACATTATCACCTATACGAAGTGAACTCGATGAGGACAAAATGTAAATAAAAGGCATAAAAGCTATCAAGCGCCACGAAGTGAACTCGAAGCGAGGATGGAATGTAAATAAAATTTGTAAAAAAGCGAGGGTAAACTCAGGCTTTTGCACTTGAAAATATATATATATATATATATATATATATATATATATACACAAATATATATATATATATATATATATATAAAAGCGATAAGCATACTTTGGATGTGAATCCGGGCTCATGGATATGTTAAACAACAATTATATATATGTATATATATATATAAGCGAGTAAATGCCGGATGTAAAATTAGAGGCTCATCATAATAAATACGATTATATATATATATATATATATATATATATATATATATATATATATATATATATATATAAAAGCAATTAAACTCTAGGATGTAAAATCCGGGCTCATCGAATGAGTGCGACCATAATTTATATATATAAGTGTATATATATATATATATATTTATATATATATACAAAAGCAAATAAGCAGCTTCTGAGGCCAAAGTCTAGGCTCAATCGAGGCATAACTTCGATAATGTTAGTCCATATATATGAAATATATACATATATTAGTATATATATCTGAGATGAGAAATGAAAATCACGGAATGAGAAATGCAGGCGAACACACTTGCGACTCTCAGCGTGTATAGCAGTGTGTGATAATAGGAGAAAGAGGCTTTATGGAATTTAGAGAAGGCTTGGGTGAATTTTGTAAAGTAGACTTCTTAGACTTTAAATGGATAAACACTTAGCTCCATGGGATAAAAAGTAGTATATGTGGTAACTAGTGTTTAAGAAGAGAAACACTCGAAAGATGTGTATCTGAGTAAAATGGGCCAGGGCTTCCTCGCCTTTTTCCTCTCTCTCTTTTCTCGAATGGTGACCTCCCTCTATATTTATAGGCGGATGGCCTTGAGTCGACTGCTATTTGAGTAAGTGAAATGGGCCGGGCCTCATGGTCCGTCGTCTAAGTAATACGTACCTTTCGTACTTGTAATGTCAATCGAACTTGCGAGAACTTCAATCAGAGCATCAAATGAAGTCTCTGTACTTTCTCCGGATCGTTTGTGTCGAGGAATTACGTAATGACATGGATTAGAGGTTATGCGAAGTCGGGAAGAGAATTCTATGCCCGTGGTCTTCAAGCTTCAAAGTCTATCAACGTCTTGCCACATGTAATAGTCCTTCCGGGATTGTCACTCCTTGGCTCATGTGGGACATTGTTGTATGTGAAGCCAAGAGCGGCGTCTGGTTTATCGGAGGAACAAGATGATGTATGACTCATTAGGGGTTATCACGGGTTGAGTAGAAAAGTAAGCGTTCTTTCGAGTTCTGACTAAGATTGGACCACTTGTTGGTATCTTTGTGATATCATCTTGTTGGCGTGATCGGATAGCGTTTGACTCCTCAGCGGGGGTTATCGTCGGTTTAAGCAGCGAGCGTTGCTCGGGGTTATATCGAGATTGGACTACTTGTTTGTATGCCTTCTTGTCATACTGTGGGTGTTATGCATACTTGCGTTTGTTAGTCCGGGGGTGAGGTGTATGTGCCTCGACAGGGATATACGAGCACTGAAAAGGCGATCGCGTGTGTTTAAAACAAGCATTTTGGGGTTATTAGGAACTACAATGGCATCCTTGGGGCTATCACCGAGGATGGGTTTCTTTCTCAGTGTTATCTCTGGGGGCTGGCCCCGGGCTGTCAGCGGTGTTATCGAGAGACAGAAGCCTATCTCTCCGGTGTTATTCTTTGGTCTTTTGATCTGCATATCTGGGGTTATCTCGAGATTGGAAATAACACTCCGGGTTGTGTTAAAGGTTTGACCAAATCTTTCTAGGTTTGTGTTAAGGTTGGGCCCGAACTTAGATAGTATCAAGAAATGATTGTAAAAAGTCTTTCGAGGTTATCTCAAAAAGCGAATCTACCTCTCTATGATGTCGGTAATAGGAGTGCAAAAAATTTCGAGTGTCTACAATTGTCACAATATGTTATATTATTAAATCAATAATTGAGACGACAAAGTTATTCATATTATTATTTGCAATATTGACAATATCTAGAAGTTCTGTCAAGGAGAGGTTTGGTCACCTAATTGCGTGCCAATAAAGGGAAATTCTTATCAGAAAGCCCCCTCTTTCATGGGAACGACCTGATTGTTAAATATTGCGAATTATAATAATAATGAATAAATGTTATTAAAAATTGAATTTGAGTTCGGTATTGAATTTGGAGACGCGGACATGATATTTGAGTCCGGAACGATGAAATTAGTAAAAATAGACTATAAACACAAAATTTTCCGGGGTTGACTTTTTGGTCAAAAATCAACGATTATTTCGAGGAAAAGTCAAACTTTGAAATTTCAAAAATAAATTTTTTGATAAAAATAGTTCCATTGTGTTGAGATTATTAGTGTTAGTGGAAATCGATATTTATTTTGATTTTAATTGACGTCTGGAAGTTATATTGACCAATCGGGTAATTAATAGGATAAATGAGCATTTAATTGCTATTAATTCACATGATTATAACTATTTATTCACATATGTGTACTATTAATTCACATTCTTGTACTATTAGGTGAGGTGGTGTAAGATTGATAATACTTGCATGACTAAGTTAAAAATGGAGGTATAGATGTAGGTCTATTATTGTAATTAAGTAGTATTTTCACATAATTATAACTATTGATTCACATGATTGAACTATTGATTCACATTATTTACTATTAGGGAGGTGGTGCAAGTTTGATAATACTTGGGACTAAATTAAAAATAAAATAAAAGTTGAAGGTATTGTCTTTGTAATATTTGAGCCCCAAGCGATACTGATTATCGTAACTATATTTTCCAATAAATGAAGCTCATTCTTCCTTCATTTCTCACCAATTTACTTAAGCTATAGATCAATTATTATTGAGAGAAATTATAGAGAAAGAAGAAGAAATGCTGCTTTACCTCTCTACTACAGTATCCATTTTCTTTCTAAGGTAAGGAATATTATTATTATAGTAAAATTATTATTTCTTTCATATTCATGAAGAGATCTCTGTTATTCCATTCTTTATTATTATGTTAGAATAACACATCATCACGAGAATCTGGCATACATGGTGAAATTCTTACATTATTCCATTCTTTATTATTACATTGGAATAACTTTATGCGTGTGATCTATCATGAAAGCTTGGTGAATTACATTGTTATTCCATTCTTTATTATTACATTGGAATAACTTTTATACATCTTGATCTATCGCGTGCTGGTGAATTCTTCTATTATTCCATTCTTTATTAATACATTGGAATAACTTTGTCTCTACCTTGAACTACTGGCATGCATGGTGAATTCTTACATTATTCCATTCTTTATTATTATTGAAATAATGCATACATGTGGATTACCACATTCATGATGAATGATCCTTATTATTCATTCCTTATTAAATTGTGAAAATGATTTGTCTCGTGGATTCTGGCTTGGCATGGTGAAAATCCATTTGAAGTTTACGTAATTTTTCGACTCTCAAAAATTCTGGAAAAATTTGAAATGATAATTTGATGAGTTTTTTCTATATTGTGTCCAAAGATAGCGATTTTTGGATGTATAGATTAGGAGTTATGAATTTTATAGGAAAAAACTATTTTAAAAGTAAACCTTTATAACTACTTGTGGTTAACTCCAAAATTGGTGAAATTTTTATTAGAAGTACACGTATATCACAGGAGTATACCCTGTAAATTTCAGAATTTTTGGATAAAAGTACAATTTATGATAAATGTCTAAATATTAGAGTTTGGCCATATGAAAAATAGTAAATGAATTTTAAAAATTCCGAGAAAAATATATGTTCAATATTGGACTATATTCTACTAAATCCCAGAAAAGAAATATTTTTGGGACTGATTTGGTATTTTTTTATGAAAATGAACTAGTTATGAGTAAATGAATTAAATATGTTATGTGAAGTAACAAAATTGGAAAATAGGATTTTATGGCTTGGGAGTCCTATATAGGGTATATGCAGATTTTTGATGAGGGATTTGATCAGTGGTGATAAAATTTTATGAGTATGGCATTTTTAAATGATTAAATGCATTATTTGGTAAATTGTAAACAATTAAAACAAATTATTTATAAGTTTAAGAAGTGATTAAAATATTATTATAATATTAATAATATTAGATTAGGAATTTATTAAGTGATTAATAATATTTGGATAAATTTAAAGTCTTTAATATTTATCCTTGATTTCATTGATTAATCTTATATATCATTGTCATCATCCTCATATTTATATTGTGATGAAAGTCATCTTTTGGCTTACGTGCAAGATGAATTTATTGATTATTAGTTTTCTGGGTTGTATATCTTTGAACTACGTGCAAGATGAACTATTGATTGATGAGTACCTTTTTGGGAATTTGTTTATTGGTATGATTATGACCGAGGATCATTCGGTATAATCATGACCCGTAATATTATAGATGATGTGGTAAAAGTGTGGCGCCCCCAAAATAGGTGCTCTGACACCCATTACGAGTCGTCGATAACATGATGCAGGAAATAACTACAACTTTATTAATACAACATGAAAGCGTGAGTTTAAATACAAATATTGTCTTACAGACAATATCAACACTCAAATAAGTCCTCATTCTGATTATTGATACATTTATTTTACAGAAAATGGTGAGGACTACTAAAATGACTTTCTAGAACCTTCATTCCATACCAGAAGCTAGTACTGCCATTTTACATTACCGTCTCACGAGAAGAAAAATAGAACAAAAAGGAAAGGGTGAGCTCAAGTAGCCCGGTAAAGAATATTATGACTAAGATAATATAGAACAAATTATTGTTAGTCTTGACGAGGAAAAATCGATAAAATACAATAGAGCATGACAAGTTTTAAATCAATATTAGCGGCGTGAAATAATAATTCATTAGAAGAGTTACGTAGAGAATGAAATCTACTTTCTTCTATGAATTTAAAGTTTATCATCGATATTTTATCCACTGTGACATTAATCGATATACATCTTGAATCAAATATTCATCTTTGCCTTTCTGAGAATAAAGATATTCATCGATTAGTCGTATTTTATCTCAGCAATTTGTTCATCTTTGCACTACTGGAACGATGATATTCATCGTAAAATCATTAATCTTTACTTGCTACGGGCCGAAGATATTGATTATATCATCATTTAGAATTTGAGGATGATGAAAAATATTTTAAAAAAGCGAATCGGTGAAACAAAAGAATAAATATTAAAGATTAAGTATTTCGGTTTATCCGTGTCCAAAAATACCTCATAAATAATCACGGTGGAGTAAAATTCAAGAATGATCAAAACATGGATCTGATCAAAGCTAGTATCCATACTAGATATTTTGGATAAAAGCGGAAATTTAATTTTTTACGTGAATAGTGATTTAGTATCGTGAATAGTGCAGTATCGTGAATAGTAATCGACCTTTGAAAGACAAAATTTCTGAAAAATCTTTCAATATTGCATCATAATGATATTGAAGGAAATAATATCATTTATAAAAAATAATATCACACCTCGAAAGAATAGTACTTACTTGGCTAGAATACTCGGATATAACGTTGAAGGAACTTTTAGTATAGCAACACTCAAAGTATCAAAATACTCACAAAAATCGCTCGATAATATAGAGAGAAAACTTGATTTCGGTGTGATTTTCAATTACAACCTAAGCACTTATTTATAGGAAATTGCTTAGAACTGAAGAAGAAGAAAAATTTAATAAAATATAAATATATATATATATATATATATATATATATATCAATTTCTAGCCCACCTTTTAGTCAAAATTATCCACTCAGTAATAGCTACCTCACAAAAAACGTTTTTGTTAATTAAAATATTTTAAACTTCAAAAATTAATTATTAGGAACTTGAACTTCAATAATTCATAATAAATAGCTCTTTTATCAGAAAAATTCAAATTTTATGTCCATTCCATAGGAAATTTAATTATCTACAACTTTGCGGAAGAAAGTTTTTCCAAATTCAATAGAAGTTGACGAAATTCCTGACAGACGATTTTGAAAGGCTATAATCAAATTTCGATCGAGAAATGGGGTCCACCAACATGAAAAACATGTTTTAGTAACAAAAATACTTTTCCTCCTCATATACTCATATACCACACATTCATTATAAAAATATCACCATTATTATATTATAATAATATAATAAAATATTATTTTATCGAGAAAAGATAAAATATCAATTTTCAACAATTGTCACATTAAAAATTTCTCCATCTGTATCCACATAAAATGAATATTTTTCTTATCATATAAATTAATAATTAATTATTCACAAATAATATTGAGAATCATAATCTTATGACGGTAGTTCCCGAAAGAGGAACTTTCGATAAGGATTTCTGCTTCTGGTAGCATGATTAGGTGACGAACCTCTCCTTAAAGGCGAACTTTCTAGACATTGCCAATAATGCTATCTAATAATATTATTCAAATAATATGAATTATTGATTCGATAAAGGAAAATCTTGTGTAATGACAATTATTGAAACAACAATAATATAAAATATCAGCGTAGCAATTATTAAATCGATAAAATAAAATATTGAGCGGATAATTACGTAACAAGTATTGAGTAGTGCCTTCTTACGTAAGAATCAATAATTGGTGCAATCTGAGTATTCTTCTTGTGTTTTAACCCAAGGGTATTCAATAGTATTACTTGATACAACTCTGGCAGATTATTTATTATAACTTGACTTATATTTATCGTTTTCTTCATCAATCGATTTTTTTCGTTATGGGGCCCACACACAGATTGCGTCGTTATGCGAATATTCCCAAACAATAAGAATATTCCACGACAAGCGAATATTCTTCGATAAAATGAATATTTTATAACCCCTTTCTTATTTGAAATATTTAGCATTTTACCCATAGCTAACCACATTAATCAAATCAGCCACTACTATTTTAAAATAATAAATAGAAATTTAATTTTATTTATAATAAGTTGAGGTCTTTACAAAATGTCCTCATTGGCGTAGTGCATTGATGGGCGATTAATGGTATGATTATAACGAGGATTATTCGGTATAATCATGACCATTGATGATTACATGAATATCCTTGGGTTTGTAGTGCGAGGATGATTCGATGATGTTGATTATTTATTAAGTGAGTCTCAACAATAAAATATTGATTATACACTTTTAATTCGTAAAGATAGTAGATATCATGCTCTAATTGACTTTTCTAAAATCTGGTTGTATGTCTTTTGGCTGTAGTGCAAGATGAATTGTTAATGAATATCTTTGGCGTGGTGCAAAGATGAATTTATTAATATGATTATGAACAAGAATTGTGATTTGGTATACCCATGATTTTTGATATTTGGTAAAAAATTTGGTGATGAAAATTATCTTACGTCTTAGGTGCGAGAGAATTTAGAATCACAATTATGATTATGAGTTATTCACATGATTGTGGATAAGAATTGTTGATTGATATTACGAGGATAAAACATTATTGGTGGACTTTTAACATGGAAGATAATAGACACGATGGTCTATTTGACTCTTTAATGGATTGCTCGTTCATTTATGACTATGTTTGAAAAGTTTTATCATCTACCGTATGTTCTAAATCTACGATTTATTACTAATGAAGGCTATTGATGATGTAAATTATCTTTAGTCATGATATTCTTTTTACTAGGCTAGTTGTGCTCACCCTTTTTGCTTCTGATTCCTTCCGGGTAATAAGAGTGTAGCTAGGTTGACGGGGATAGCGAGGGAATAGAGCGATTGATTGGTCTATAAACATTGAGGTTTCTCCTAAATAGTATGGAAATAATTTTGTTGAGAACTTTAGATAAGTGTATGCGTATTGTATCGTTATTTGATATTTAATTTTGGTGAGCCCGAATAGGGTGAGGTGAACCTGACTTTGGAAGGTGTTTTGCCACTATCATACAAGATGTCTAATGACATACTGACCTCGTGTTATCATAAGGCGGGGTTGTGCACATCCACTTCTTTGAGTATATCTACGAACCTTTACTATATGATCTTGGAGTTTATTTGAAATATAATTTTCACTTGGAGATAATGGAGATAATTATATGTCGAGAAAACTCACCATTGGAAAGAAGGCGATAGTAATCTTCTTATTTTTCTTTGAGGACTTTTGGGTTGACGAGGATAATTACATTGACATATGATATCTATCATAACCTAGGCCAGCGTGACCTCCATGTATACGAAGGTTTCTTGAGTATTTTCAAAGATTTTAATTTTTAAAACAATTATTTATTTGTACCTTTATGTAAGGTACCATTGTGTAGATCTTGTGGTGAGGCACCACGAGAGTTATATATATTTGTCTTAAAACTTACGACTTATCTGTTGTTGTACTACTTGCGATAGTTGATTTTATAAATGAAGTTTATATTTGATTTTTATAGTGCGATGTCTGGCGACTCAAAATGGGTTAGTGTGGACCTATTTTGGGGCATCTGAAATATTCTTATGTCCATCTTATTTTAGTAATTATTGAAGAAGGATTATCATTATGTAATGATATGAAACTTCAACAATTAATGAAAAAATAGATTCTTACTAAAAGACATGAGATTGGAGAATTTTGCGATCAATTCTCTTATGACACAAAATTACAGTATTCGTAAAAGGCTAAAAAGTAGCAAAATTCTAAACCTTACAGATCTTACGAGGAAGATGTTCTTCTAAGAAATCTTCTAAAATCAAAACCACGAAGCTAACTCTTTGGAATCTGACTCTGAAATCTATTACGAATCGTGATGATTACAATAATGAACAATGTCGAGCACATGTACAATTAACAACTATAATACAATTCTGAGAGCTAACTCTTTGGAAATCTATCGTCGAGAGATGAATGGTTTGAATATTGTAGGACCCGGTATTAATGTCTTAGCGATGGAAATCTCTTCTAAACTGGCGGATCAAATTAAAGACCGAAAATTAATTAAAATTTATAGAAATCATTATAAAAATCAAAAAGCAAGAGAGATTCTTCCCATTGATCGATATAGCATGAGAGAAGTCATGAAGCGTATGCAAAAGCGTTTCTCTAGTTGAAAAACCTATTCTTATCCGGGATCTTAAAAGTGAAATAAATATATTAAAATTTGAAATTAAACAATTATAAAATACTAATGTTATTATTTTCCAAGATTTTTTTAAATAATATTAAACAACAGTCGAACCATAAACAAGATAATAATGCAGAATCCTTTAAAACTGAATCTTCTGATAAATCAGAGTCTTCTGAACATTATTTGATGCTTATGAATAAAGTAGTCTTTCAGAAATGGTATATCAGAATTACTTTTGTTATTAAACTGGATTTTATCATTAAAGACGCCATTACCCTAGTAGATAGTGGTGCTGACATGAACTGTATTTAGGAAGGATTAATTCCTACTAAATACTTTCAGAAAACCACTCAATCTTTAACTAGTGCAAGTAGTAATACTATGAATATTAAATATAAAATTTCTGAAGCCTTAATCTATAATCAAGGTTTATGTTTATCCACTTCTTTTGTTCTTATCCGTAATATGAATCAAAGTATCATCTTAGGCACCCCTTTCTTATGTCTTTTAATGCCTATTTTCAAAATTGATACTTTGGGTATTCACATGACTCTAAACAATAGACATATTGTTTTTGAATTTATCTTGAACCTTATACCAAGAATTAAATCAAGTTAAGCATGATTTATTCTAAAAAAAGCAGATAAATTTTATCAAAAATAAAATAAAATTTCTTACTCTGAGATCGAGGAGAATTTTACAACCTTCTTTACGGAAAAAAAAATTAATCCACAAAACTCTTGAATTGAAATATGTAGTGATGTCACGAATGCTTTACGGAATAGGAAGAAACATATTATTTCTCTTCTTTATATCCCTAATTTTAGCGAGAAAATATTCCTACTAAGTCTCGGCCAGGTCAAATGAAGAAGGAATATTTACTCCTTTAAAAGCGAAATTAAGTCTCTTGACGAGAAAAAATTAATAAAACCAGATCTTACTCACAGGTTGTACTGACTTATGTTAATAAAAATTCGAGAAATTGAATGAGGAACTCCCAGGCTAGTTATCAATTATAAGCATTTGAATGAAGCCCTTGATGGATAAGATATCAATTCAAACAAAAGGACCTTCTTGGCGGGCTTCGTAATGCCCTTATCTTCTCTAAATTAGACATGAAATTAGGATTTTGACAAATTCAAATTAGAGAACACGATACTTATAAAGCTGCTTTTCTGGTACCTTTTGGTCTTATGAATGGAATGTTCTTCCATTTGGAGTAAAAATGGACCTTGAATTCAACACATCATGAATGATATTTTTAATCCTTTTCTTGAATTTATTATTTGTTATATTGATGATATCTTAATTTTCTCTTCATCCATTGAACAACACATTAAACATTTAAATATTTTTTAAAAATGTTATCATAAAAAATGGTTTGGTAGTTTTACCCTAAGATGAAACTTTTCGAACAAAAAATCAATTCTTGGACATAATATTTCCAATGGAACTATTATTCCAATTGACGAATATATTGAATTTGCATCTAAATTTTGGATGAAATAAAAGACATTAATCAACTACAAAATTTACGGGAAGCCTAAACTATATAGTGATTATTATCAAGAATCTTTCTAAGATCTTGAAATCCTTCACCTTGGACCATTGAACATCTTGATGCGATAAAAAAGATTAAAGCTGAAATTGACATTTACTTGTTTATATACTAATCCAAAGTGGAAAAAGATCATTAATGATGCTTTGTCTGAGGATATGGTGGTATTTTAAAACAATTTAATCTATGACAAAAAAAAGAGGATCTTATTCGTTTTACTTGGGAGTTTGGAAGGACCTTATTCAATTATCCTGATAAAGAAAGAATGCCTTTGATAGTTAAATGTGTCTAATTAATTAGACAATCAATTGAGGATGTTGTGCGAACCCGATAATGGAAATGTTTATTTAAAATTCCAAAGACCTTTTACTAGAAATCGATCTATTAATAATATCTCTTATAACATTGATTTTCTAAATCATCTAGACAATCTGTTTTGATCCCTTAGAATACATTTATCGAAAGTACAAAATCCCGATAATGAGTCTGTTAAAAATGAAGACTTAGTTAGAGAATTCATATTTACGAAAATCAAATACCTCATGGAATTTATGAAACAAATACTCCTCAAAGCAGAAGACCTTATAGTCATTTGCTAGTTATATGATTTTTGAATGTTAATGGATTTTTCTTTAATAGTAAAATTCATCGATGTTTAAACGGGGAGTTTATGCAGGATAAATACTAGAATTTTAGAAATTGGTATTTTAAAAATCATGATAATAAAAAATAATAAGGTAGGATCGGAGAAAAGATAAGGATCAAGTGTAACGTCCACGAATTTTAAACTCCTTATTAATTAAATATGTGATTTAATTTTAATGAGTTAGTTTTGTGAGTCTATTAAAACCTTATGTGCTTATGTGAATTTATGAATCGATTAAAGGGATTCCTTAATAGTTATTTAAATTAGTGGACTAACCTAAGGTTTTAATATCAAAGAAATTGATAGGATTCTTAATGTTTAAATATTCAATTTATTTGAATATAGTGGCGAGAGTTGAACATATTGATTTATGTCAAGTATGGATATATCACCATTGAAGAAGTTAAATTACCTCATATAGGACTTATGTGGTGATAGAAATTGGAAATGACTTGAAAGCTAATCCATTTTGGCATTATCGGGAGGCAGTAGCAATTTGCGCCCTTCCAATGATACAAAATGGGCGGCATTTTGCTGCAGGTGTCAAACTTAGAAAAGTTAGTTCTGCTATAGAAAATGAATTGGAACATTGGTGTAATGTGACATCGTAGAATCATATAATAAGAATATATTCTAATGATGTGGAGTGTCAAATAGTGCTGATAAAATCATAAATGATTGTTAAGCGAAATAATTAAATATATGTGTATACAGAAATTGGGATAAAATTATGTGTACTGCTTTGAATATATATTATTAAATAATATTATAATATGGTTATGTGAGTAGTAGAGATAATTATGGAACTACTACGGTTAATAATACTAGCTTGTGTTATTTTAATTGTGTGTATTTAATGTACATGGATTATATTATAAAATACATAAATAATCCCAGATTTCCTTTGTGTAGTAGCATTAACACATTTATATTACATTATGGGAATTATAGTGTCCAAGCCGAGCCTTAAATAACTTGTTCTTTGAGATTGGATTCTTGTCCCAAAATGAAGTGTCTTTATAGTACGTGAGCGATAGCCTACATTTGATTTACTTAACTTTCATTTTGGGCTAAGCTTGGCGATGATTTGAGGCCCGATGGGTGATGGTGGGTTGTTGACCACCCTTGTTTAACCGATGAGTTCTTCTTTTGCTGCCTTGAGCTCAACATTAGGGTAATGTGATTATCTAGTCAAGTTTCTTTATATATACAAGCTTCAAATTCAGGTTTTTGTTGTTTGTTAGAAATCATATTGAAAGTTCTAAGTTCTTTGAGAAAGTTTGGGAGCATACTTGAGTGTGTAAGGAAGCCGATCGAAGCAGGAGGTATAAACTTTAATTATGTTCTTAGTTGGGTTTGTCAATTTCTTGGAATTCCTTAAAATTCTTTGTTAATCAAAGTGAATTAGCGTCTTTATAATGTTTTTTTAGGAAGTAAACTTACATGTTTGAACTCTCGAATGATCGATTGGAACATGTTTGGAGCAAGTAAAACCAAGGTGGTTAAGGCTATGCAAAGCAGTGCATTTTACTTACAGTGCGGGCATGGCGTAGGCTGCGCCCTATATGTACTTAGGGTGTGTATTTCTTTCTTTAATAACCTTAATCGATTCTGTCATGGTATGGCGTATTGTACCTATTTGTATTAGGATCTTTGGCCAATTTGTCTGATACCTCGAGTTCGATTTCTAGTTTCTATTGGTTATATGTTACAAACTTGATGTTATGACCTAGATACATACCTATAGAGGAGTATAACATGATATGTAAAGCTTTCGTATGTGGTGAGAAGTAATCAACTTGGATTAGTAAGGAAGTTGTAGCAAAACTTAAAGTTTCAAAACTAACTTTGTGGAAAACTTGTGTTCACGAGTTCTGAACTTATGAGACCATATACGTGACTGATGTGGAACCTAAGTGAGCATGATATATGATGTATAGTGTCTTTATCATGATTTAAACTTGTTAGCTTTGTGTTAGAGAATGTTTTAAAGGAAAAGTTTGTTATATTAAAGTAATATACATGAGAACTATATGATATAGGTTCTGGTGTTTAAAGATGTTAAACATAACTTAATCACACATGATATGAGTTATAAAGTTATCTTGTATGTGTATATTGCATCATTCATGCTAAAATGATTTCAAAGACAACCTTGGATATGTTTTCAAACATAAGTTACATATTATGTGAGTCTTAGATACTAAAGTAGTGAGATGTCATGTTATAGCTATATTACTCCTAAACATGATTCATATGTATTAAGCATGATGATTACATGATTTTTATGTTTTTAATGACATATAAATTGTAAGTTAAACTTGTGGTATTAAACTCAAGTATTGTCATGTGTTATATGTGAAACTCTAGCATGTACGTATGTTAAAATATATGTGTAATTGGTGTGTTAGAGTTGGACTGAAGTCAGGAGAGCAAAAGCTCGACCTTGAGTGCAGCGAGGGGCAGGCGTCTTGTAGATCCTAAGCCTAGACCGGTAGCTTCTCTGGTAATCTGCTGATCCTGAATAGATTATGTTTTTGGTTATGAAATTTAAGGCATCTTTACTTGATCTCTTTATCTTGTAATATGTGACCAATGTGCCATGTAATATGTTGAGAAGCATCTTATGTGAAGACTTGATTATTGTAAGTGTAGACTCGTATTAGTTTACGTACTAATTGGAAAACCGACTTATTAATGTTAGGTCATTTCAAGCCATGAGTTAACTAAAGCTAGAATTATATTGTAGGTGAGCAAGCAGAGTGATTCCTAAACTTACTCAATTATTATTGAGCAAGTTTTCTATGAACTTCACTCTTTGATTATGCAAGTTCCTTGAACCATACTTTTATTATTGTGCAAGATTCTCTAATCTTACTCAAACTTATATTGAGCAAATTTCTAACTTACACAAACTTTGGATTTTGTGCAAGTTCTTGAATTTTATCTCGATTTAGTATGTTGAATGAAAGTTTCATGAATTCTTACTCTTTTACTTGGCGATTATTTGAACACACTATTTTTATTGTGTTGCTAGTTTCCTAAGTTACCTGGACTTTGTTAGTTGTGAAAGTTTCTTATCCTTACCATATTGTATTGGTAGGTTATTGTTGAATTAAAATTTATTCATTTAAGCTTGAATCTTATTTCCAAGCATCTTTTATTAAGTGGTTTAATTACCTTTGATTATTCACATCGATATTATTGATATTACGCGCTAAATGCACTTGAGTTAAATACGGTCTTGGACTTATACATCATTTAAAGTTCAAATAGTTCTTGAACTATGTGAGATTGATTCTGAACCTTTGTTACGATTAGAACAAGCGTATGAAGTTTTATAAAAGCTATCGAAACCTATTGAGGGTAAGGATTCTTGGTGAAAGAACACCCTTTACATGATGGGGAGTACGAAATATCTAATATAAGATACATAGAGCAAATTTAAATGTTATGCATATACATGGTATGCGTGGTGATCCCTCAAGTACTTATTACGTAACCCGATAACGAAGGGTCAATTAGTTATTGATTCCATTGGGTGTTATAGTTCAAAGTATACTCATTATTGGTTATTTAAAAAGAAATCATTATCTTTGCTTATGATATTCATATTGTTGAATCCTTCTGATATTCATATTGTTGAATTCATTGCCAGATATTTTTCCATTTATCATGATATATCCTTATTGTTGTATTTAAACTTGTTGAGCAAACTTGTTTATCATCCTTGCTGTATCATAAATATATTGCAGCTAAGCCCAAGACCTCAGGGAAGGACAAGGGTAAAGGAAAGATGTAGAATAATGGCAAGGGGCAGACTTTTCCTTATGTCTAGTTTAAATTACTATTATGTAATATAAACCCTAATATTTATTTTAGGGTATGATTATAAGATGATATTAAGGTTATCGTATCTTGGGACTAGTAACACCTTTTGAATGAACGACGTATGTTTATTATTTTCCGCATTTTAGTTATCGTATGTTGTTTAAAGGTGGATGTTTGTATTTTATCATGATAATGGGATAGAAATTGAGAGGACCCGGATTGAGGTTGTCACATCAAAACACGTCTATCAGACGATTTCTGAAGGATAAAAGCCATGCTTTAAAACACGGTTAATCTGAAAGTCTAGCGACTTGGGTGGCGTTTCTTAATCAAGCACCAATCTCTACATTCATATTTATTTTGTCTGATGGCATGGATATTTAAAGGCATATTAAATATATATTAGCGGATAAATTATTACATATATGATCTCATAAAGAATCTTTGTTGGTTTGGGGTCTTTGAAACTATAAATCGATGAGTCTCTTCACGTATAATGTTTTTAGTTAAAACAATAAATTGTTGATTTATTAAATTATTCTAAAAAATAAAACGATTATGATTATACATTTGCATTCTTACATTTTCGGTATGATAATCTAAAAGTTCAAGTAAAGAAACATAGTAATTGTGAAGCGATAATGAAAACTTATAGAAGAGCCTTTAATATCTTCAAAATTAGGACTTTATTTAATTTTAGAGAAAGTCTGGAAGAAAATGCAAAGAAAAGTTCTAATTATTCTTTTCTTGATAAAATCAAAGGTTCCAATTTTATAAATTGTTTCTGGTTTGATTTTAGGAATGGTCCATTATTTAAGGCTTCCTTAACATCATGATAAACTATAAGTTCAGTTGCTTCTAAGGTAGAAGTTGAGGCATTAGCTGCGGTTGTAACAGATGAGGTTGAAAAATCAGTCATTTCAAGAGTGATCATATATGTATAATTTATGAGTAATATATTTTTCAATATGACAATAAACTAACATGGTTCTGATAACAATAAGGAAGGATCGGAGAAAGGATAAGGATCAAAACTGCGTCTATTAACGATTCTGAAGGATAAAAGCCATACTTGTGAAACACGGCTAAAGCCAAAGTCTAGCTAGCGACTTGGGTGATGTTCCACTTAATCAAGCACCGATCTTATTACATCTTATTTAATAAAATGGAATGGATATTTAAATGCATATTAAATATATATTAGCGATAAATTATTACATATATGATCTCATAAAATTCTTTACATTGGTTTGGGGTCTTCTAAAATTATAAGTAAAATGGTCTCTACTGTATAGTGTTTTAGTTAAAACAATAAATTATTCTGATTTATTAAATTGTTCTAAAAAATAAGAACGATTATGATTATCTGTTGCATTACTATTTTTAGTATGATAATCTAAAAGTTCAAGTAAAGAAACATAGTAATTGACAGAAGCAATAATGAAAACTTACAGAAGAGCCTTTGATATCTTAAAAATTTAGACTTTATTTAATTTTAGAGAGAGAGGGAGAGTACAGAAGAAAAATTTAAAGAAAAGTTATGCCTTAACAATGGGTGAGGTCTCCCAATTTATACAAGTGAGAAGATAAGAAAGGATCTAGCATATCCTTGCTAGTGGAGTCGGTCTGTAATCCTTATATTTTCTTCTTTAACTCTCAGCCGTAGGAAGTGGAATGGCATGAGTCAAACTATCGGTTGAGTGGCGCATTATAGAGGATAAGTGATAACCCGATAATTGAGGAAAATTTGGTTATGTTTTGGGGATGACATCAAAGACAAACTTTGAGTGTGATTTTTATGGCCTTGAAGTTACGGTAGTGTGGGATTAAGTCCTTTATCCACCATTTGAGTAAAAAAATACCTTTTAAGGCGAGGAATTTTATTACGATAGACACATTGGAAATCCCATTTCGGATCGAGAAATTCAAAGCAGAGATAACAAAATAGGCCGATAATTTAAGCATAGGTAAGTCTTTATTTCTTTGGTATCTGGCATAAGCAACTTTGGCTCCTTGAATCTTTGTTTGAATTGATTACGGTAAAGTTTCTATTGTAATCTAGAATCTGGCGTGTCCTTGCTAGTGGAGTCCATCTGTAATCCTTATATTTTCTTCTTTAACTCTCAGCCATAGGAAGTGGAATGGCATGAGATAAACTGTCAGTTGAGTGGCGCATTATAGAGGACAAGTGATAACCCGATAATTGAGGGAGGCGATTGGTTATGTTTTGGGGATGACATCGAGACAAACTGAGTGTGATTTTTATGGCCTTGAAGTTACGGTAGTGTGGGATTAAGTCCTTTATCCACCATTTAGTAAAAATACACTTTTAAGATGAGAATTTTATTACGATAGTCACATTGGAAATCCCATTTTCGGATCGAAATTCAAAGCGGAAAGCGAAATAGGCCCGATAATTTAAGCATAGGTAAGTCTTTATTCTTTGGTATCGGGCATAAGCAATCATCACTCCTTGAATCTTTATTTAAATTGATTACGGTAAAGTTTCTATTGTATGTCGAATTTATCCCACCAAACAAAAAACCAGTTGGGAATTTCATTTTTAAGAACATCGAGACATATACGGATAAATCAAGTGTGGTTATGGATGGGATTCTAGTAATAGAATACCTGCGTAAAGGAATCAATATAATCCCAATAGATGTATCTAGTTTCTGTTGTGTGACTAGATTCAACAGTACTAGTAGTATGAGGATTAATACCCCAATTGGCAAGAGGCATGATGCTCTTGATGGTTGTTTTACTGTATTGAATTGGGCTCGTTGATTTTGGTGGATCATGAAGCGTATGCTTAATGTCCATTGATGCTATTTCAATGATGATTTGCTCATACACATAGCGATACTGGTTAAAATGAGGAGGAGACTGTTGAGTTGTTAAATAACGCCTTTTGATCTCCCATGGATCTTTCATCCATTTCTCATCATTACAGTCGATTATTAATCTTTGTTTCTTCCACATATTTATGCGGAGCGTATTCTTACGGTAATAGAAGAACATCTTTTCTTGTAAATTTGGCTGAAGAAGCCAAAAATTCTTGGATTGAGTATTGAGGCTGGAAATTCTATATAGTAAAGGTTAGCTACTGCCTCGAAACCTCATTGGCCAGAGGCCCACTGACCTCTCTTGGTCATTCTGCAAATATTCTCTAGTTAAAAATCCGGTAAAAATTACATTTTCCTTTGATATATTCAATATCAAAAGTCGAAATCTGGATAAAGTACTTTACAAAGTAGCAAATATACGTATAGATCTTTAAATTTTGAACATCCTTCTTAAATATCACATTTTAAATTTGAACAATCAACTCTAATTAAAAAGTGTTGATTTAAAAGATCATCCTGAAATTTTAAAACACGTTTAACTATTGAAAGACATTCTTTCTTTATTTTAGGATAGTTTAAAAAAGGTCCTTTCGAAACTCCTAAAGTAAAATGAATAAGATCCTTTTTTTTTGTTAGGATTAAATTGTTTTAAAATACCACCATATCCTATATTAGAAGCATCAGTTTGAACAATCTTTTTCCACTCGAGATTAGGTAGGGATAAATAAGGTAATTTGTTTGACCTAGCTTTAATCTTTTCTTTGCATCGGTATGTTCGATGGTCGAGTGAAGGATTTTTTTCGTGTCAGTATCTGAGAATAGAAACATCACAGGAAAGATTCGGATAATAATCACGGATATAGTTTAGGCTTCCGGAAATCTTTCACAGGTTGATTAATGTCTTTTATTTCATCTAGAAATTTAGATGCAAATTCAATACATCATCGATTGGAATAATAGTTCCATTGGAAATATTATGTCGAGAAATCTAATTTTTTTGGAAAAGTTTCATCTTAGAAATAGAAACTACCAAACCATTTTTATGATAACATTTTAAAAAATATTTAAATGTTTAATGTGTTGTTCGATGGATGAAGAGAAAATTAAGACATCATCAATATAGCGACTAATAAATTGATAAAAGGATTAAAAATATCATCCATGATGTGTTGGAATTATGAAGGTCTATTTTTTACTCTCAAATGGAAGAATATTTCATTCATAGTACCAAAAGTCTTGTAAGCGATTTATAAGTATCTGTTCTCTAATTTGAATTTGCCAAAATCCACGATTTCATGTCAATTTAGAAGATAGTGGCATCGTGAAAGTCTATCGAGAAGGTCCTTTTTGTTTGGAATTAGATATCTTATCCATTGAAGGGCTTCATTAAGCAGTTTATAATTGATAATTAGTCGGGGAGTTCCTCGTTCAATTTCTAAATTTTTATTAACATAGAAATTTGTCTGACTCCATGGAAATCTTTGGGTTTTATTAACTTTTACATTGAAGAGACTCGATTTCGGTTTTGCAAAGGTAAATATTCCTTCTTCATACATGGTGGGTGAGACTTAGTAGGAATATTTTTCTTGTTAAAATTAGGGATATAAGGAAGAGAAATAATATGTTTCTTTCTATTCCAGAAAGCATTCGGGACATCACTACATATTTCAATTTGAAGAGTCTTGTGGATTAATTTTATTTTTTCTATAAAGAAGGTTGTAAAATTCTACATTACGTAGTAAGAAATTTTATTTCTTTTTGGATAAAATTTATCATTTTCTTTAGAATAAATCATGTCTTAACTTGATTTAATTCTTTAGTATAAGTTTACATTATAAATTCAAAAACAATATATACATTGTTTAGAGTTATGTGAATACCCAAAGTATCGATTTTGAAATAGGCATTAAAAGACACAAGAAAGGGGTGCCTAAGATGATACTTTGATTCATATTACGGATAAGAACAAAAAAGTAGGTAAACATAAACCTTGATTATAGATTAAGGCTTGAGAATTTTATATTTAATATTCATAGTATTACCATTTGCCTTTAGTTAAAAGATTGAGTGGTTTTACGAGAAAGTATTTGGTAGGAATTAATCCTTCACGAATACATTCATATCAACACCACTATCTACTTAGAAGCGATAAATCTTTAATGATAAAATCCGGTTTAATAACAAAAGTAATTCTAATATACCATTTACGAAAGACTACTTGATTTATAAGCATCAAATAATGTCGAAAAGACTACGGTTTATCGGAAGATTGAGTTTAAAGGATTACGCATTATTATCTTGTTAATGGTTTAAGCATTTGTTTAATATTATTTAAATCTTGGAAAATAATTACATTAGTATTTTGTAATTGTTTAATTTGATTTTAATATATTTATTCACTTTTAAGATCCGAGGATAGTAATAGGTTTTTAATGGTAGAAGCGTTTTGCATACGTTTCATGACTTCTCTCATCTTATATTAATCAATGGGAAGAATTTCTTCTATTTTTGATTTTTTATATGATTTCTAAAAATTTTAATTTAATTTACGGATCTTTAATTTGATCGGCTGAGTCGAGAAGAGATTTACGGGTATCGATTTAAGACATTAATCTTTGGGTCCTCGATATCTAAGCCATTCATCTCGGCGATAGTTTTCGATGAGTTAGCTTGATGGTTGTATTCTGGTTGTTAATTGTACAGGTTTGACATTGTTCATTATTAGAATCATTGTCAGATTCAGAATAGATTTCAGCTAAATCATCATCTGAGTTTGATTCAGAATTACTGCTTGACAAACAATTAAGAATGTGTTATTGAATGTCCTCATCAAGGGACATTTCATTAAGTTTATGTTTTAATTTTGATTTACATTTATTAGCGAAGTGTCTTGTTTTTCCACATTTATAACATTGAATTTTAGATTTATCTTTTTTACTACTGCTCTTTTTCTTCTTAGTAGATTTTTCAGGGGTTTTGGTTTTAGAAGATTTCTTAGAAGAACGTCTTTGGTAAGATCTAGAAGGTTTAGAATTTTGATGCTTTTTAGCCTTTTGGGGATCTTTGTAATTTTTGTGTCGTAAGAGAATTGATCAAAAAAATTCTCTATCTCATATTTTTAATAAGATTTTATTTTTCATTAATTGTTGAAGTTTCATATCATTACATAATGATAATCCTTCTTGATAATTCTTTGAAATAAGATAATACATAAGAATCTTTGATCGTAAGGGATACTAAATGCGGTCATGTTTATCTCTTAGTTTTTTGCGGATTTTTTCAGCAAAGAAAGTAGGAAGACCATCAATAAACTTGGCTTTCCAATGTTCACTGTTGGCGTTCGATCTTTGCATGACTTTCATCAAAAAGACATCCTTATACTATCTAAAATAAATTAAGGATCTGTGACGAAGGTTACTGTAAGAGTTCTCTACTTATCGGTATTCATAAGTCTTGGTCAACAAAATGATGAAGAAGCTGCTTGAACTAGGGTGTAACAAGCATTTTCTCTTTTTTAAGTTTAGTAATAGGATCGGTTTCATTCTTATAGGTTTGAAGAATTTCGGTTCTTTGTTTTTCGATGGCGCATTATCCACCATCCTTTAAGAATGCGGTAAATCCATTTACTAAGAAGCAGCGAATCCGTTGGTCGGTGTTATCATTCTATTCTGATTGTTGCATACGTCATGATATGATGGATGATTTCAAAATTGATATTACATCTTACCATCGATATTTCATTCATAAATGGTTTTACCGTGGTAAGATTTTTGAGAATGAAGAAAGTCTTCTTTATCTGAGAATATCACAGGGGGTAGGTGCAGGGTAATAATACCTACTAGGTCAAGATAAAGCCATCTGAGTTATAGGCTTTTGACTGTAAGTGGTTTTATTAATATTTTGCATTTCCTGAAAATTAGTTTGGATTTCAAAAATATGAATAGGAGATATTGTATTGGAATCTTCTGCATCATTATCAATATTATTATTACTGGTGTGTGAAGAGGGTTGACCAGACATCATATTAATTTGGGATGTAGATGCAGTTGTAATTTTTAAATCTTTTATTTTATTTAAAAGATTATCAATAAACTCATCATCAGATTTAGAAGATTTCATTTTAAAATTACTAACTACAAAGGTGGTTTTTAATAGTTCTGAGGTTGAAGATCAAGCTTTGGAGGAACAACTTGACAATTATCATTAATATGATTTATTTGTTCTTGATTACGAGTACATTTTCCTCTTATTTGAAGGAATAAATTAGTATAATTATTACATGTTTAGACAAGGGTAAAATATCTTTTATCTTAACATTTTCTTGTTGATGGGGTATTTCAGATATATCAATATACGGATTGATAAGCTAAGGGTTTTAAATTTTCATTTACGGAACTAAGTTCAAGAGACTTAGGCGGTGGATGAATGGATTGGATAATAGTACCACTTGTAGTAATCGATCCTTTTGGATTCGATTAAAACATTTAGTTGGCTTTTAGTGTAAAAATCGACTTTGAAACAAAATCATAATACCATTTAGTAAATGATAAAATCTGTTTTGGTTTTTATTTAGATAAGCATAATAATTAGCTTTAATATCTACTAATTTTTATTATCATGATTTTAAAATACCAATTTCTAAAATTACGGTATTTATCTGCATAAACTCTGGTTTAAACATTGGCGAATTTTTCTATTAGGAGAAAAATCCATTAACATTCAAAATTCATATCCTTTAGTAGTTGGACTATAAGGTCTTACATTTTGAGGGTATTTGTTTCATAAATACCATGAGGTATTTGATTTTGAGAAATATGAATTCCTTAAATTAAGTCTTCATTTTAACAGACTCATTCTTTGGGATTTTAGACCCTTGATAAGCAGATTCTAAGGGATCGAAGCAGTTATACTAGATGATTAGGGGGAAAAGCAGTTATCAAATTACCAAAACAAATATTTAAAAGGATGTTCAAAATTTAGCATCTAAATGACTATTTGCTACTTGGCAGAAATACTTATCCGTATTTGACTTTGATATTGAATATATCAAGGAAAAGCGAAATTCTTCTAGGATTTTCTAACGAGAGAATATTTGCGAGGGAATGACCCGTAGGCGATAGTCAGCGAAGTAGGCGAGCTAACCTTTACTATCTGAGAATTTCCTAGCTGAATACTCGATCGATAATTCTTGACTTCTTACACTTGACCCTACGATAAAGATGTTCTTCTATTACTAGAACAATCGTTCCAAACAAATATGTGGAAGAAGCATTATTAATAATTGACCTGATGATGAGAAATGGATGGAAGATTTATGGGAGATCAAAAGGCGTTATTTAATGACTCAGCGGTCTCCTCCTCGTTTTAACTTGATGTATCGTTATGTGTATGAGCAAATTATCATTGAAACAACATCGATGGACATTAAGCATCGCTTCATGATCCATCAAAATCGACTAACCCGATTCAATACGGTAAAATAACCATCGAGAGCATCGTGCCTCTTGCCGATTGAGGTATTAATCCTCATCTACCCGTCTTGTTGAATCTAGTCACTATGAAAGCAGATACAACTATTGGGATTATATTAATTCCTTTCTGCGGTATTCTATTACGAGAATCCCATCCATAACTACACTTGGTTTATCCAGTATATATACGATGTTCTTAAAAAATGAAATTCCCATTTGGTTTTTCGTTTGGTGGGATAAATTCGGTATTACAATAGAAACTTTACGAGAATCAATTCAAACAACATTAAGGGTGGCAAATTCTTATGCATGTATATACCGATAAATAAAGACTTACTATCTTAAATTATTAGTCCATTTAGATTTATCCGTTTTGGAATTCCTGGATGCGGAAATGGGATTTCCAATGTGACTATCAGAATAAAATTCCACATCTTAAAGGGTATTTTTTGCAAATGGGGGATAAAGGACTTAATCTACACTACCAAAACTTACGAAGGCCATAAAAAATCACTTTCGAGGCTTGTCTTGATGTCATCCCCAAAGCCTTCTTTTGACACAGTTAATCCTTTTGTCAAGATTCATTTGATTTAAAAGCGAAATTTCCAAATCTAAGCTGAAGCAGAATTGATAGTTAAGACTATGGATTATATGAAAACCCAATTCTTCTGATCCTAGTCCGGGATAGCGATTCAATGAAAAGCTGATAGCGATAATGAAGGATCTGAGCAGGATGAGTATGAATTGACGTCTTAGGCTTTGTGAAAGTCGAGAATCGGAACCCATTATGGGAGATTTACAGGATTCTCTCATTTTCATGATTTCAGAAAGATGGAACAAAGAAAAAAAAAAAAAAGGAAAAGCATAAATCTATTCTCCTTCTGACATGATAATCGAGAAAAGGACAACCTGATGTCTTCACCGGTGACATAACCAATTGCCCATAATTATCGGAAGTTATCACTGTCCTCTATAATCGTCGCTCAATGACATTTTGTCTCATGCCATTCCACTTCCTATGGTTTGAGAGTTAAAGAAGAAAAGATAAGGATTATAGATCGACTCACTTAATGAGACATATCGAGATCCTTTCGTATCTTCTCACTTGTATAAATTGGGAGACCTCACCCATTGTTGAAGCAAAACTTTTCTTTGCATTTTTCTTTTTACTCTCTCTCTAAAATTAAATAAAATCTGAATTTTGAAGATATCAAAAGGCACTTTTGTAAGTTTTCATTATTCTTACATCAATTCTATGTTTCTTTACTTGAACTTTTAGATTATCAAATAAAAGCGATGTCGTTATAAAAGCGACATATCAAGCTGCAAGCAGATAATCATAATCATTATAACAATTTAATAAATCTAAATAATTTATTGTTTTAACTAAAAAACACTATCTGAGGAAGAGACACATAAACATAGTTTGGGAAGACCCCCGAACCAGCGGTAACTTTATGAGATCATATATGTAATAATTTATCTGCTAATATATATTTAATATGCCTTTAAATATCCATGCCATTTTATTAAATGAGATAGAATGAGATTGGTGCTTGATTAAGTGGAACGTCATCCAAGTCGCGTTTAGGACTTTGCCTTAGCCGTGTTGTGGCGTTATGGCTTTTATCCTTTGTAAATCGTTGACAGACATGCTTGATCCTTATCCTTTTTCCGATCCTGCCTTATTGGTATCAAAGCTATGTTAGTTTATTGTCATATATTGAAAATATATTACTCATAAATTATGCATATATGATCACTCTTGAAATGACTAATTTTCAACCTCATCGATTCTAGTATAATAATGATAATAATAATAATAATAATAATAATAATAATAATAATAATAATAATAATAATAATAATAATAATAATAATAACGTCGATTCAGAAACCCTCTTCGTATGGCAAATCTGGCTGCGGTGGCGGCGGAACTCTTCAAAATTCATACGATCTCTTAGGGTCATCAACCGTATCATCCCACGAGGAAGAAGGCAAAGATAAAGTAGCTACTGTTGGCGATGAGAAATAACTTTAAGTGCGACCCTTGATCTTCTGATCCTTGATGGATTTATGCAACAATCTTGAATGACTTATTGCATCGATTCTTGAACCGACTCAGCGACAATGGATGCTTGGAATAGGTTGCGTGATATATTCAAGACAACAAAAATTCACGTTGTGGCGCCCCAAAATTGGTCCACGACTGTTATAAAGTGCGGATATCGGTACAAAATTCAAATACAAACTTCATTTATACAAGTGTTAAAGCTGTTGTGCAAAAATCGACAACACATAAGTTGTGAGTTTTGATAGAAATAACAGTACTCGCTCCGAACTGATGATAGTTTACATAAAAGTGCGATCGATAACTATTTTAGGATCTAAAATCCTTGGAAAATGCTCAAGGAATCCTTCATACATGGGAGGCCATGCATCTAAGTTATAATAGATATCATAGGACTTGAGCATTAACCTTGGTTGATTGATAGACCCCCAAAGGAGAATGAAAAGATTACTATCATATTCCTTCCAACCCTGATTGTCGTTCACCAAAATCAATTATATTAGGAATAAGCATGTGAATGATATTCCTATTTATATAGATTTGATTATGATATTAATGAATGAATATGCAAATCATGCGCATTAAAATAAGTTGTAAAGTCATGAATAGATAATAGAAATATATATACGAGGACTTGGTGAAATAATCAAATATATTAGGTTGATTCTACATGAACAAAATAGCTTTGTAAAGTCCTTAAAAAGAATATGATGTCAAGAGGACTATATATAGAAAGATCAAGCTTTTAGATTGATCTCGTATGATGTAATAGATAGGATTTATCTTATCATGAAGTCTTGCTGAAAGCCTTGATGTGCCGGGAGAAACAAAGAATTCGGAGACTATCAAGGTAGAATCATAGTCTGTCGAGCAGTAGAGGATTACGAGGAAGCCAAGCGAGAATCACTTAAGTATCGAAAGTGGCTAAAGATCGTGAAATGCGCCTTGGAGGCCTCATTTAGTATTGTAGAGTTGGTCGGCGCACCTTGAAGCCAAGTCGAAGCGTAGACCACATTTGAAGTCGGTAAGTCTCTTAATCATACCGGAGGAGAAATTGTGAAGTCGAGCTAGATCGAATGAGAACAACAAGTGTTAAGCGAAATCATGGTATGATGTATAATCTACTCTCGAGTCATAGAGTTTGCGAGAACTAAAAAAGCTAGATCGTAATCTGCGAACAAAGTCTTCAACAAAGCCCATCGGTGCTCCTGGCGCATGAGGAAGAATCTTAGTGTTAACATGATTCTCAACATATAAACACTCCCAAGCATCGAAAGAATGAAGCCTCTGGGCCAGGCTGTAAAGATGAAATGCACTGCTAAATGAAGCGAGAGCACTCACTAAATGGCTTGCAAGAAAGCAGGAAGATCAAAGCACCCGATTCAATCGACATCACGATTGAGATGTGAAACCATTCAAGGAAGTCTTCCTGGCAAGCAGCGATAAGATGACTTAGGATAAGCGTGGGCGACACACGGAAGTCGACAATCGATCATTGTCAAGATAAACAAGAAATGGCGATCTTGGGTATGACTATGATCGTAGTGCTAGTAAAATGAAGCAGAATACGTCTGGTCTATCTGTCTGGAATCTTGGCCAACCTATAAGAATAGACCAAAAAGATTAAGCATGTATCGGACCATTGATGATATGTGAATAGGAGATCACAAGGAAGAAGTGAGCATGACCCGATCGGATGAGTCTTGAAGTTGAGAGGGCGAGCATTTAAACAAGTTATCGGTGTCTATTGCAAGTCGAAAAGCAAGCGAAGTATTGAAGCCTTTGCAAGAGTGAAGAAAGAAAGGTTACGCATTACAAATCGAAGAACTCTCGGAATCGTAGTGTTGTCTCGATCGGTCAATGAGCAATATTCAAAATCTTGACTATGATCGAGTTAAGGTCATCTACATCGAATCGTAGAGATCGGTCATCGAGTATTGAAGCCTTGGCGTCTCAATCTGGTGACATTCAAAAGTGTTGATTGAAAGCATCGATGTAGAAAGGCGACTCGATGTTACGATCGAAGTCGAGAAAGAAGAAACCCGACTGACACGTTAAAGTGACATCTACAATGTAGTAGGTGAAATAGTAGACTATAGTGTCGGAAAAAATGAAGAAGAAATTTGCCATATCACATCAATTTGTTTGCACCAAATAACTTCGAATCTGCGAATCAATTCAAATAGCTTCAGCGGCTATAATCAGCGGGAAGCTTATGAAAGGTTATTTAACGACTAAAGCTTGAAAGAAGAAAGAGTTAGTGGCCCGACAAGTTGTTGACTCTACTGAGTTCAACGAGCAAAACAAAATATGTCTCGATGAAGTGAGACTACGAAAGTAGAAGTGAAGCAAGATAAGAGAAGAGCTTTAATAGAAAAGGCTTCACTCGACAACGGTGAGAATGCCATTAAGAATGTCTAAAATTTGAGGCCAGAGAAGACCAAGAAGATAGCATTTAAAAGATTGGCGGATCAGAGAAGATTCAAAAGAGCCGATCTACGAATCATCATGAACCACCGAAAGTGAAGAAGAATGAATCTGAGAACCAAATTTGTATAAAAAGCCTGACGAGGTTGAGGATGCAAATGCGGTCGAGTCTACGAAGTCAAAAGACTTATGAACCTCAAGTGGTGAAGGTGTGCAAGTTGAGATCAAATCATTGCACCAAGAAGAAGAGACAAATGGCTAAGTACTCGAAAGTCGAACTTCATGAACAACTTAGCGATCCATCAATAGTGATCCGGTCTCGTCACGAGAATCAAAGAGGATCATAATAAAACTTGCTAAGTATCAAAGGATGAATAAGCTTAAAGTCATCTTAGTAGCTCGGCACTAATAACAACAACAACAAGAACCCGAGGGCTGAAGGGTCCTTGTCACAAGGACTAAAGCTGAAGTTCGAAATTGCTTTGGCCTTGAAGAGTTCTTAGTGAACTGAAGTTCCAAGTCTGCTGGACTTGAAGAGTTCTTAGTGAACTAAAGTTCCAAGGCTGTTGGCCTTGAAGGAATCTTATTGATTCAAAGTTGTAAAGACTTCCTTAGTGGAATCCTTGCTTGTTGAAGCAGAAGAGTGTATTAGGAGCTTGAATCTCTGAACCACTTAAAACCCCTTATGTCTTTTAGATACTGTCATTAACATTATAACTGCTATGAATATGATAACTACCAAACCTAGAAATATGGTCAACAAAATATCTATGAAGGGGAACTTTAGCTTATGGTGTTGTGTCTAAATTAATTCTTAAGTTTGTCATCTGCTAATTACTTAGCAATGAAAATCAAAATGTAAAAGATTTTAGAAAATCAAAGGATCTATTGACCCCATACAGATCTATTGTGTACCCTCAGGAACTAATAAAATTATTAAGTGGCGTATAAAATATGACACACACATCTTAAGTTCTCAATACAATTATATATTATCATGCTTTATTTTATAATGTATTGAGAAACTTCAATGATCTCGGACCATCACACTATTCTCTGTTATCGACTCAAGACCCATTTACCTCTTCTTACACACGAAAGGAATTGTGAAAGCAAAGGGTGGTGAACTAGCCGATAAAGAATATTATAACTAAGATAATATAGAACAAATTATCCTTAGTCCTCAGCGAGGGAAAAATGCGATAGAATACAATGAAAACAAGTTTTTAAATCGACAAGCTTGTGAAAAGAACAATCCATTAGAAGAGTCGAGTAGAACATAATATCACTATCTCTTCCAAATTAAAAATCCATCATTAATATTTTATCCTATAATACCTATCAGCGGTTCTTTGTTGTACCGAAGACAAAGAAAATTTTCATCACTGTCTTCTTTTGAACCACCAAAGATTATAGTTAAATTCTGATTCATGTTTATAATAATGTAAATCAATAGTTTATCCTTTACAAAGTCTTAATAGAACTTTCACTCAATATCCTTGCCCCAAAGGCTAAAGACATTCAAATGTAATAACAATGATCATATCAATTAATTGTCTACATCTTTTTTGCTACGGGCCGAAGATATTCAACTATAAAACCAATAGTCATGATCATACCAATCAATTATGCGTAAGTGCACTATGGCAAAGACATTCAATTTGTAAAACCAATGGTCATGATCACCTTAAACAATAGTTTATCTTTTTTTACGGGCCAAAGATGTAAGAACCAAGAAATTCATGAATAAATAATTATTTTAATATAATAAGAAAATGAATATTTATTTGAATATAAATATTGATGTATTGAAATATGAGTAATTCAATTAGAGGAAATTGAATGTACGTAAGGATTGAGAATGGTGGAATGCCTTGTGTGGCATAATGAGGAATAAGGAAGTTCCTTAAGTGAATTATAAGAGAAATAGTTATTAAGAGGAAGATTAATTACGTGTGATTATGTGATTTCACATAAGGAATGAATAAACTCTTAAACTAGTAATATCACCAATATAGAAGTTAATTCATATCATGTAAAACTAGTGTGGTGATAGAGGTTGGAACTTGTATGAAAGGCTATACCGGTTTAGCTTTTGCTGGGGCCAAGCGATTCGCCTCGATGGTACTAAGCTGGCCTTGTAATTCTTGTAGTGACGATTTAGGATAAGTTGTGTAATAACTGTGAATTTTAAGTCACTATATATGTATGTACATTATTGATATTTAAAACTTTATGTTATATAGTAATTTAATATGTACCAACATATGTGAAGTGGTGCATGGGTCATTTAATATATATGTTATAGTTATGGATATATACATTTATAGATTTATTAAAAATGAAAGCTTCGTAACCTAATTGTACATTAGGTAATACAATTAAATAACATAAGGGTTATGGTAATACGGAAAGGTTAGTATTTAATATGTACTAACTTAAGTGGATAATCTTGTTATTTCAAGTGACTAATAATTTTAAACATAATTCTTGTAAACCTAATTGGGTTATGAGCTAAAGTCACATGTATAGGTAATTAAATTTCATAAGATTGGGAATAGAAACCCTAATTAGTCAATTTGGGTATCATATATTAAAATTGCTAGACTATGTTTATTCATGGCCCAAAACAATTAAAGGAGAAGCCCGAAAGAAATAAAATGCAAACCAATACTTAGCCCACTTGATTAAGGGTATTTTAGACCTTTGATTAATCAAATTTGTGCATTAAAATAAAAAAAGCAAAATGGAGGATATTATGGGGTAAGAGGGACCCCGTACAATTAGGCCTTTTAAGGCAACTAATTAAACTAATCAAGTTCTTAAATAGTAAGTCTTACCCATAAGAGGACAAGTGTGTCATGCTCCCATTGGTGGAAGCTTAATTAGCACTCTTAACCACATGATTGAAGCAATTAAAAGAGATAAGGTGTAGTCTTTTATCCTTGGGACAATAAAAATATGGGGATAATAGTTATATCACACATTCATTTCTTTGAACATTCATTCTCTCTTAATCTTCTTCTTAACCTTCTTCTTCTTCTTCTTCTTCTTTTTTCTCTCAAGCTGACAGCAAGTTGCAAGAGGGAAAAGAGAGGAGTTAGGTTTTGTGAGAGTGAGAGAAGTGTTCTAGTTTGCTTCATGCACCCTAAGATTAGATATTACTTTGGTAAATGAGGAGAGTTGCCACTAAAAGTAGGTATAACCTAATCTTTATCTCCTTCTTTTACTTTGTATTATAGCTTGAGTTTTGATGGGATTATGAACTAATACTCAAGATACCCTAGTTCTACATATCATCATGTATGGAACTAAGTATCTTGAGTGTTAGATCAAAACTTAGAAGGAAAAAAATGAGCATATGTTCTCGAGGGTGAAACCCTTGTTTTTCTTCCACTAAATCTTGTATAACTCAAGTTTTACAACTTGGATTTGTGATCCGTCGAAGGGGGGTGCTAGATACATGAGTTATCTAGTAAACACAAGTGGTAGAACACAAATCTAGCAAGTATTGAAGCCATGGGGACTGTTTTCCCCAAAATAGCCCACATAGTATATTGAGGTTTTGAAATCCTAAAATAGCTACTGTTCCCATTTTTCTTGAGGCCGTTTCGGTCATTTAAAAGTCTTTTAAAAATCTGAGAAAAATTACAGAGGTACCTTAAGAAGTTATCTACGTGTAGGGAAAAAAGAGCGATTAGCGTTTGAATTATAGGTTGTCTTGCGTAATGACTATTTAAAGTAAAGGACTCTTAACTATTAACACTCGAATTTCTCCTTTGTGTATATCTTTGGAAAATTCCAAAATTTATATAGTAGAGTTCATACATGTTATGAGAGTATACCTTGAAAATTTCAGATTTTTCAGAGCAAAACTCGATTTATGAAAAATGAAGCAAGATCCGAGTGTTTTGGGCAATTTAAAATAGTAAATCATTTTCTAAAATTCCAGAAAAATTTGGGAATCATGGTTGGGTCATATACTGTCAAATCCAGAAAATGAGAATTTTTGGAATCAGTTTGCTATTTTTCCTAAAATGATTAAGTTATGAATAAATAGAAATAAATAGTTAATTGATGTCTTAAATAAGAAAATTGTGATTTTAATGCTTGAATACTCTAATATATAATATTATGACTATTTTAGGGCATTTTGGTAAATTATAATAATAAATATTATTTATGACCTTTTATGGATATTAAATAAGAGGTTTAATAAAGGGTGAATAATTAGAATAAATTGTTTATTAATCCGATAAATTGTTAAAAATATTATTATGATATTAATAATATTATAATATGATATTTTAAGTAAATAAAAATATTAAGATTAAAACTTCATTAAAATATTATTAAATAGTTAATAATATTTAATTTAAGCGATAATAAATGATTAAAGTATTATTAAATGATTAATAATATTAGATTAAAATATTAATCTTAGATTAAAATATTATTAAAAATTATTAATATTAAATTAAAATATTATTATTGAGTAAATAATAATATTCAAGATTAAATAAAATATTATTAAAAATGTAATAACATTAGTAAAGGAATAAAATATTATTAAATGATTAATAATATTAGTAATGGAATAAGATATTATTAAATGATTAATAATATTAGTAAATGAATAAAATATTATCTTTGTTGTTAAATGATTAAAAGTATTATTGATTGATTAATGATACTAAAGCATAAATAAAATATTATTAAAGTAATAATATTTATGTAGGATTAAAATATTATTAAGAGGATTAATAATATTAGTAAAATACTAAAATATTATTAAGATGTTAATAATATTAGTAAGCGAATAAAAAGTATTATTAGTGAACTAATAATACTAAGAAGTGAATTAAATATTATCAAGATTAATAATATTAAGTGAAGTAAAGGTAGTTGTTATTTAATAGTAACATTATCGAAGCGGGATAATATTTCTAAGAACTAATTGTAATATATAATAACTATGTGATTACATAATCAATGTTATGATATGGCTAATTGAAAGATTAACTATAGGTTTCTCGAAGGAAGATAATTAAAGCTGCATAATGGATAGAATTTAATTGTGTGGCTAGTAACTTCTGAAGCGAAGGCGATTTCTAGCTTTCGAACTCGAGTTATTATTAAAGCATGTTAGTGAATAATTATTGATGATTATTCACATCTATATTGATTATTGAAATTAGCTTTTTATCACGATTGAATTCATGTTACTATTATTATTGAGCTGTGAATTAAATTAAAGTTCTTTCATTAATGAAGCTGTTTATGAGATAGATCTATCTTTAATTGTATCGGACTAGATTAAGCGTGTTTAAATTTGTTAAAAATGAATGTGTTTTAAAAAGTTGTTCTTATTAAATTGATATGATAAGAACTCTTGTATTTGAAAAGGGCGAATTTGATTAAAGCATGATATCGATGTTGGATTATTAAGTGTTTATGCATAAATCATGGGGTATGAAAATGATCCTTGAATACCAAAACTTATTAAGAGATCCGGTTTAAATGGTGAGAACCTTGGCAAATGTTCATGGTTATTTCAAAACCACTCGATTCATGTTATTGATTATTGAATATTGATTGTTGATTATTAATTCATGTTCCTTACTGATCTTATATTATTGTTGAACATTGAAAGCAAAACTTCTTTCGGTCATGATATATCTCCTTGTATATAAACTTCTTTAAGCAAATTAGTTCTTTACCCTTGCTATATCATGATATCTATTTGAGTTAAGCGAAGGATCTAACACGAAGGACAAAGCGAGGCAAGATCGAGAATAGTTTAGAGTGAATGTTAATTACTAATATCGATGGGATTTCTTATGTAAACCTTTTATAATATGAATGGTGTGTTTTAAGTTAAGGTTAAGAAGACCTTGGGACCATGTTATGAAACTTTATTATAATGAACAATGTATGTTTTATTATTAAGTAATAGTTATAGAATGCTTATGATGATAATAGATCGTGACATAGAATACGAGGTTAGAGAACTTTGGATTTGGGGCGTCCTTAGAGTTATGTATCAAAATTTGTGGGTTATAAATATTAGGAATCGAAACCTAAGTTATAACCTTAGTAGAAAACTCTTATAGAGTATGTTAGGAGATGGATTGTGGAAATTCGCCAGTATGTGTTATCTTAATAAAATATTATTTCATTTTATCAATGAATATATTTTATTGTAATCTTGATGTTGGTGTTATTTATGGTGTTTGTAGGATGGTTTGAAGAACACGAGGCGATCCTTCGGTGAAGCAAGAGCCCATTGAAGCGTGAGGTCATGGAAAAATCCCTCGTGGTCCTCGATAGGGGATTTGTTGAGGAGAATCAATCGATTAGAAGGTAGAGTGGGAGAGCTAGAGGTTGAAAACCACACACTCCGGTTCATAGAAAGGTCGATATAAGGATCGACTTATCGAAGCCGGATGAAGGTTGTCGAGAAAAAGGGAAAGTTGGATGAGTCGAGTTGCGAGTTGGGATCTTTGAGGTGCGACTTTAGGCCGTGATTCTTGACCGTGAGATGGAAAAGTTTGGAGAGGGCTAGGATGGATGAAGCGTGGTATAATGCGACTAAGAGGGTTGACCGGTTGGAAGGTGAGCTCTTGGCGAAGATACGAGGATAGAGACACTAGGGCTAAGCGCTTGACGATCTGACATTCGAGCCGAGAAGGGGGTGAGTGTTAGGCCTCGGCGTGGAGATAGGGGAGTCGAGTCGATCCAGTTAGGCGTAGAGAGTTATGGAGGGTTGTTTCCCGAGGAACTGTTCGGGGTGACCCGGTGAGACCACCAGGTGATGATTATCTATGGACCAGTTGTAAATAGATGCATTAGTACCCTTTTTTGTGTAATAGGGTTTTATGTTGATGAAACCTCAATGAGGTCTTGAGGTAGTAAGTAGTTAGGTAGTATCCTATTTGTGTTTGTAGGGAAGTATCATTTTGAGTTAATCCATCTTTTGTGTTTAAAATGGGATAGTAGCATTTATAAAATATACCGATTATTGAACATATAAGACCTTTGAAGATTGGTATATGAATATAAATGCATTATTATGATATGTGTTGGAAAATTCAAATATTAAATTATCTATTTAATGTTATGTGAATCCAGTAGACTAATTTGGAAATTTTTTAAAAAAATAAATTTAACCCACTTAATCGGGAGAAAGACTTCCAAATCTTGGTAATTTAAAACTCTCGCATAATGATCATCTAACTTGTTTGAATACGATGGCGTGTTTAAATACTAAGTACTTATATGATAATAAAACTTAGAAGTAGCGATGTTAGAATTTTGTTTCACTAGATAATGTTGTCGAGGCGTGTACTAAGGAACGAGAGATCGAAGAAAGTCGATTAATAATGCGTGGGAGCTCAACAAAACCAATCAAGACTTTATCGACATGATGCATTTGGTATATGAGAATCGATCTCAAACTCTGAAATCGGTGAAACCAATTAGTCGACTTTAAGGACTTTAAAGGCGGTGGGGCCATGGGAGTTTAGAGAACAACGAGACCGATAGAGGCTGACGTGGATTAAGGAGATTGAGAAGGCCTTCATTATTGCTAGAAGTGTGTGAGAAGCGGAAGATAATTTTTTACCTACTTAATGAAGGTGAGGCTAACTATTGGTGGGAGGACGGAACAAATCCAAGAAATTTGGAATCATGACTTGGGAAGCGTTGAGAAGTTGTTCGTTGAGAAGCTACTTCACGAGAGTACCTGGCGAGAATGGAGATCAAGTTTTAGAATTGAAATAGGAGAATATGTCGATTAATCCAGTCTGCTGCGAAGTTGATGAATTGGCGGTTGCTCCACATCGAATTGGACACGGACGTGAAGAAAGCAAGAAGGTTCAAAAATGGACTAAGCGATGGATTCTGATGAGTAAGCGGTATTACAAATCCGTCATTCTGACTCTGTTGGAGAAAGCTCTCGTAAGCGGAAGGTGGGCGAAGTGGTCTCAAAGTACAAGAAGGAGAAAACAAGAAGAAAGCGAGAATGTGGGAATCGTAATGTTAGCAATGGCGGTGGCAACAACGAAGCGAAAATGGGGCGGTGGGGTAGTAATTTGGAAGTCGTGAGGAAGTGTGCTGACAAAAAGAAGTTGGTGTGTGGAAGCTGTGGAAAGGGTCACTCGGGAGAGTGCTGAAGGAAAAAGCAGTATGTTATACCCCTTGGACAAGAAGGCATACCTCACCCAATTGTCTAAGGTGAAGAAGGGAGGTTGTTTTAATTATGGTGAAGCGGGACATTGGATCGAGAGATTGCAGGAAGAAAAGCACGGATGGCGAAAATGGAAATAGAAGGCGATAACCTTTAGGAATGACGGTGGAGGACCAACCCGACCTAACAATGAAAGCAATGAGGACTTTCAATATGGCGATGCAAGATCTTAGTGGCATCGAGGAGGTGGTGTCGGTATAATTAGATCGATGATATAAATGCTATGTGTTATTCGATTCCGGAGAGCCGTGTTCTTTTCGTGTCGATGAATTTGCTCAAAGATTAAGTTTACCCTCGTGAACTATTAGAACACTTGATGAATGTAGAAGTAGCAAACAAAGAAATTATCCACATGAGACTACATCCATAAAAGCATTATCTTTGATATAAGAGGGTTTTAAGCTTAGCGTGGAATTGATATCGATTCATCTTGGAGAGTTAGATGTAATCCTCGGGATGGATTGGTTATCGAAATTCACGGAATGATCGTTATTTGTAAGAAAAAGTGTGTACACTAAAGACTCGAGAATAAGTCGAAAAGGTGGTATTTAAAATAGCGATAAATCATTGAAACGATCTTGTTGTCGGCGATGATCACAACAAAAAGTTTCTTAGGAAGGGTTATGCTGAGGTTATTTGGCTTACGTTGTGGATTCATGGTGTCGGTGAACTAGATCGGATACCTATTTTAAGGGAATTTGTTGACATTTCCCGGATGAGATTAAGGATTGCCACGGATAGAGATAAAGTTTGTTATCGATTTGGCACGGGGATATCAAATTATCAAAGCGCCGTATCATATGGCTCGGTAGAAATGAAGGGCGATGGTTCAATTCAAGAGTTGTTAGATAAAGGGATACATTAAATGAAGTGTATCAAGTGGGGAGCACCATTCTTATTAAGTAAAAAGAAGAAGGATGAGTCGTTAAGACTTTATATCGATTCTAGGGGAGTTGAACAAGGTCACCATTAAGAACAAGTGCCGTTGCCGGGATCGGCGATTTGTTTGATCGGTTGAAGGGGTGAAATACTTTTTAAAAATCGACTTGAGGATCGGTTATCGCATTGTTGAAGGTGAGGCGGGAGGATGTTCAAAGATGGCATTAGGAACTCGGTATGGACACTTTGAGTTTACGGTAATATCTTTTGGATTGTGAGATGTGCGGTGACATTCATGAATTTGGATAAGCGAGTGTTTAAGCGAGTATTTGGATAAGTTTGTTATCGTGTTCATCGATGACATTACGGTATATTTAGAGGCGGGGGGAAGAAAGCTATTTGAACATCTAAGGATAGTGTTGGAGGCGTTAAGGAGGAGAAGTTGTATGCAAAGTTCTCCAGTGTGAGATTTTAGTTGCGGAGAGTGCAGTTTTTGGGTCACATTATCGATAAGGATGGTGTTTCAAAGATAGCATCGCCGTTGACTAACCTTACTAGAAAAGGCGGTGAAGTTCGTTTGGGCGGAGAAATGTAGTGTATAGTGATCACGTCCTGAGGGTCTTGGTTTGTGTCTTGATGCGACATGTGAGGTCATTGCGTACACTTCACGTCAATTTGAAGGACTATGAGAAGGGTTATTCGACTCATGACTGGAGTTAGCGTGATAGTTTTTGCCTTGAAGATTTGGAACACTTATTTGTATAGCGAGAAGTGTAGAGATATATCTGAGATCATAAAAGTCGAAGTATATCTTTATGAGAAGGAGCTAAATATGAAGCGTGTAGCAAATGGCTAAATTGATCGAGGATTATGATTGTGAGATTTGTACCATCCGGGAAAGCAAATGTAGTGGCGGATGCCACAAGCGAGAAAAACGAGAGAAGTTACTAAAGTTGACCATTCAAGAGGAATTGGTTAAAGATTTTGAGCGACTTGACTTAGAGGTTAAGTATCGATGGAGACCCGTGAGAAATTATTCTGATGTGATGATCAACTTTATTAGATAAGGTTAAAGAGGCTCGAGAAGGGCGAAGATTACAATGACATCGAAGCGGTTGGTGAAGGGGATGAATTGAAATACAAGATTGATGGCACGGAATGCTTTGAGATTGAAAGGCGAATTTAGATGCAGTTAACATCGAACTAAGAAGATATTTTGCAAAAGCGCGATCACGAGGTACTCGATACACCCGTAAACACAAAGATGTATCAAGATTTCGTCGACACTTTTGGTGGCCAAACATGAAGAAAGAGGTTGCGAGAATCGTCGGGCGGATGTAAATCGGACGGATGTCTAACTTGTCGGAGAGTCGGCGAGCATCGGCGGTAGGAGTGGATTACTTCTGACCTTTAGAGATTCGGAGTGGAAATGAGCACATCACGATGGATTTTGTGGTGGGACTTCGATGCGCAAAAAGGACACGAGGCCATTTGGGTGATTGCGGATCGTCTTCTGAAATCGACTCACTTTTTGCCGATCGAGATCGGATATAGTCTTGACTTCTTAGCCAAATTATATATCAAAGAAATTATCTCGAGACATGGCGTACGATTATCTATTGTATCGGATAGAGATCCGCGATTCACGTCGAACTTACGAAGAGTCTTGAAAGAATGGGGGCCTTGACTAAGGATGAGCCATAGCGTATCATCCATGGTGATGAAAGCGAGAGAGCGATTCAAATGCTTGAAGACATGCTCGGAGCTTGTGTTATGGACTTCAAGGGTGGTGGGAGGATCATCTTCCATTAGTAGAGTTTGCATACAACAATAGCTATCGCGCTTGACATCGGAATCTTGAGTAAATCACAATCTTTGTATGGAAGGAAATATAGAAACGCCTTATGTTGGGATAAAGTGGGTGAGCGTCATTTGTTGGGACGAAGCTGGTGCGATGAGCCGTAGAGATCATCAAGGTGATAAGAGCACATTTGTGGTAGCGATTTCGAAGATCGCAGGAAGAAGTATCTGAGACTTACATGGAAGAGATTTTGAAGTGGAAAAGCTATGCATTTTGAAAATATCTCCTGGAAAGGGAAGATAAGGTTTGGAAAGAAAATGAATGAATCAAAGATTTATTGGACCTTTCGAGATCTTGAGGAGAAGATAAGAGAAGTGGCGTCTGAGGTAAACTACCTCTGGCTGGAATATAATAATATATTTAAATGAATTATTTTATCGGAAAAGATAAAATATCAATTTTTCAACAATTGTCACTTTAAAATTTTCTCCATCGTATATCCACGTAAAATGAATATTTTCCTTATCATAGAAATTAATAATTAATTATTCATAAATAATATTCGAAACCACAATCTGGCAATAAAGGTAGTTCGAGGAAGAGAACTTTCGATAAGGATTCTCTCTTCTTGGCCTTGATTAGGTGACCAAACCTCTCTTGAGCGAACTTTCTAGACATTGCCGATAATGTTATCTAATAATATTATTCAAGTAATATGAATTATTGATCGATAATGGAAAATATTGTGTAGTGATAATTATTGAAACAACATGATAATATAAAATATCAGCGTCGAACTTACGGAAGAGTCTTGAGAAGAAAGAATAGGGGCATGACTACGGATGAGCAAAGCGTATCATCCATGAGCCAGATAGAAAAGCGAAGAAGCGATTCAAATGCTTGAAGACATGCTTTCCGGAGCTTGTGTTATGGACTTGAGGTATTTGGGAGGATCATCTTCCATTAGTAGAGTTTGCACGTACAACATGATAGCTCTCGCTTGACATCGGAATCTTGATAAATGAAATCTTGTATGGAAGGAAATATAGAGCATACTTATGTTGGGATAAAGTGGGTGAGCGTCATTGTTGGGACGGAGGCTGGTGCGATGAAGTAGTAGAGATCATCAGGTGATAAGAGCACATTTGGTAGCTTGACTCAAGATTGCGAGAAAAGTATCTTGAGACTTACATCGCCGGAAGAGATTTTGAAGTGGAAAAGCTATGCGTTTTGAAAGTATCTCCCTGGAAAAGGAAGATAAGGTTTGGAAAAAAAAATGACCCAGATAAAGATTTATTGGACCTTTCGAGATCTTGAGGAAGATAAGTGAAGTGGCGTCTGTAGCTCTACCTCTGACTGGAACATATTTATAATGTGTTTAAGTATGTGTCGATCTTATGACCATATAAGCTGATTCAAATACGTGATATCATACGAGCAATTAGAATTCGAAATGGATTTGTCGTAAGAGGAAATTCGGTTGAAATTTTAGATGAAAAAGCGAGAAATTGTGTAAGACTCGACTTATTATAAATGAAATTAAAATTTCCTCTATTTATTATTTTGAAATAATAAGGGTTGATTTGATTAATGTGGTTAGTTATGGGTAAAAAATCATGAAATATTTCAAATAAGCAAGTGGTTATAAAATATTCATTGTTATCGGGGAATATTAGTTTGGTCGTGGAATATTCTTCTTTTGTAGGGGAATATTAAATGCGGCAATAGTATGACCTTGTGTGAGCCCCATATGAAGCGATTGGATGAAAAAAGCGACAAGTATAAGTTGTTTATAAATGGCGGCGTGGTTATTACAGATTATCTTGTTGAAATACTCGATTGGTTAAAAACACGGTAGCGCTTGCGGTATTGTACCAATTATTGATTTCTTACGTGAAGGCCTTCTTAATAATTGTTATAGTAATTCTTTATTCAATATTTTATTTTATTGATTGATAATTGCTACGTTGATATTTTATATTATTATTGTTTTGATAATTATCACTACTGCGATATTTTCCATTATCGGATCGATAATTCATATTATTTGAATAATATTATTAGATAACATTATTGGCGATGTCAGAAAGTTACATGTCAGGAGAGGTTTGGTCACTAATTGCTGTATTTAGTAAGGAGAAATTCTTATTGGAAAGCCCCCTCTTTCGCAGGAGCAGCTGGGGTTGCGATATTGTGATTCTGTAATATTATTTGTGAATAATTAATTATTAATTTCTATGATAAGGAAATATTCATTTTACGTGGATATAGATGGAGAAAATTTTAAAGTGACAATTGTTGAAAAATTGATATTTTATCTTTTACGATAAAATAATTCATTTAAATATATTATTATATTATAATAATATAATAATGGTGATATTTTACAATGAATATGTGATATATGAATAAATAAGGAGGAGGAGTATTTTATTTTTTTCATTTTGATAAATGTTAAAAATAAGTTAAACAGTGGGTGGGCCCCGATTGTTGTTAAAAATCTTGAAATTGATGATTGAAAGGTTGGCGAATGAAAATTTAATTTATATATTAATATTTTATTAAATTTTATAATTGCTTTGGTTTTAAATTCTAAGCATTTTCACTATAAATAGGGTCTTTAGGTTAGAATTGAAAATCACACGAGGATATAAGTATTTTTCTCTCTTCTCTCTAGCATATATAAATAAGAGTGTATTCTTGTGAGTATTTTGATACTTTGAGTGTTGTTATTTTGATACTTTGAGTTTCCTATGACAAGTTATTTATATCTAGTATTCGATCGGAAATCTTGTCTTTTCGAGGTAAGGGATGTTATTTTTTAAAATGATATTATTTCTTTTCAATATCATTATCTTAGGAATATTAGTAAGATTTTTCTTGTAAAATTCTTGTCTTTTAATTAATGGGAGTTCTTATTCACGTATCTGACCTTTATTCATATATCTGACCTTATTCACGGAAAAATTAAATTTTCATTTTTTGCCCAAGATATCTATTATGGATAGTAGCTTTGATTGTATCCATGTTTTGATCATTCTTAAATTTTACTCCTTATGATTATTTATGAAGTATTTTGAACTTCGGATTGTTTAAAAGTACGAATCCTTATTATTTGTTCTTTTGTTTCTTTGGATTCGTTTTCTTTAAAATATTTTTTCATCATCCTCGGTCTAAATGATGATATTCTTGAATATCTTTGGCTTTTGTAGTGCAAAGATGGTTGATTTTCTTATGAATATCTTTGGCTAGTAGTGCGAAGATGAGCAGTGTTGAGATGAACATGACCCGGTGATGAATATCTTTGGCTGTAGTGAAAAGATGAATATTTGATTTATGATGTATATTGATTGATGTTACGGGGATAAAATATTGATGATGGATTTTTAAATTCATAGATAATAGTAGATTTCATTCTCTCTTAACTCTTACATGAATTATTATTTTCTCTGCGAATATTGATTTAAAACTTGTTATACATTATATATTATCAGTTTTTCACTGTTGAAGACTAACGATAATTTGTTATATTATCTTAGTCATAATATTCTTTCTTTGGGCTAGTTGAGCTCACCCTTTTCTTTTTGTTTCATTTTCTTCTCGGGGAGGCGAGAATGTGGCGAAGTCTTAGTCGGGGTATGGAATGAAGGTTTAGAAAGTCGTTTTAGTAGTCCTCTTTATTTTGTAAAATAGTGTATCAATAATTATAATGAGGACTTATTTGAATGTTGATATTGTCTAGAAAATGATATTTGTTTTTAAACTCACAGTTTATGTGTTGTCGTATTTTGCCACGACAATTGTATTAATAAAATTGTAGTTGTTTACATACCGTATATTTGGCGACTCGAGAATGGGTGTTGTATACCTATTTTGGGGGCATCATGAGTTAGTATCGAGCTTAGGGATATGATCTACTGGCGGAGATCGGGAAATAGAACTAGGAGGGAGGAGGCGAATAAATCCTTATTAGTGTGTCTACTAAGCTTATTTGTTGGTTGGTTAGAATATAGGGATATTATGTGATATGTTAATTTCTTTAATTAACCCTTATTTTTATGGCGATATTTGAGAATGGCGGTGAGAATGTTAATGAAAAGAGTAAATGAGGCCAGTGGAGACACCTTTACCCACTGATGAGGGAAAATGTGCCTTGGTGAGCAATGATATTCCTCTATAAAACAACACCTTGATCGAGACGATGAATGATGGAATGTTTATAAAGCTTTTTGCAGTTCATGCAAAATCAGAACGAAGAGACTCGTGTACAAAATCTGGTGAAAATGATAGCATAGCATACGGTTTATCCTGACCAAGCGGTTCGAAAAAGTTGGGACCACGAGTGCAGGGAAAAGCAAATTCGATTAAAGCGCGAGGCGTGGGTGAAACAAATTACCAAGATATTCGATGTCTTGGGATGCGTAGAAGAGCAGAAGGTTCCATTCGCCACTTTATGTTACGTGTGAAGCGGATTCTTGGTGGGAATCGTGAAGCGTACCCATCCAGCCTTTCGGCGTGTCTTGGGAAACATTTGAAGCTGTTGATGACAAGTACTTTCTGAAAGTATTAAATCGTATGAAGGAGGTAGAGTTTATTAGAATGGAGCAAAACAACATGGCGGTGTCCCGATGCGAGGCAAAGTTCGCGGAGTTATCGAGGTTTGCACCTCATTTGGTGGAGAATGAGGAGCGTATAGCGGATGTTTACGAGAGGTTTGAAACCCGACGTCGTCGATATCTCATTTCTCATAAATTTTCTCTATATTGGATGTTGTCAAGCGAGGGCTCGATTATTAGGCGAGATAGCTTGAGTACGTTCAATAGAGACCCTGACGAGGGTCATCTGGGGTGATAGCGATCATCGAACAACGATAACGGTGGAGAAAGAAAATACGGACAAAAATGGTAACCACTCTGGTGGTAATCATGGCCATGAGAATAGAAGAAAGCGAGTCGGGAGAAACTTTAAAAGAGGAGATTCAATAATGACCGTATGAAGGCGTCGCACCGGCTGATTGGTTACAGGGAGAGAAGCGACCATAGGTCGTATCTTATAAATGTGGAAAAAAGGACATATCATTAAGCGCCACTAGCAGTTCAAGGTATGTTATAATTATGGAAAGAAAGGACATATCACCCAAGATTATCTTTGTAGTAAAACCAAGTCGGTGAGGATGGTAACTCGAAAAGGTACATCCCGGAAAAAGTCAAAGTCAGCGGTTCTGGAAGGCGTTTGTTGTGGTTGGTCAAAATCTGAGGAACCAAGCGAGGTGATCACGAGTAAGCTAATCATAAATTCTTGCGAAGTTTTATACCTTACTGAATCTGGGTGCTACCCATTCATTTATATCTCTCTGCTTGCGCTCAGCGTTTAAACTTAACTCAGGAGAAATTAAACTTTGACTTTTCTGTGGAGACTCAGATTAGGAGAAACTTTCATTACATCCTTTGTTTATAAATCTTGTTTGATCAAGTTGGCACCATCACATTACATTGACCTTATCTCTTTAAAGATACTTGCTTTTGATGTGATTTTAGGGATTGATTGGTTAAGCTACTCATCATACCAAAATTGATTTTTTCGTAAGGTTGTTAATTTTCATATTCCTAATCGACTTTGTTGTTGAATTCAAGCAACTAAACCACTAAAATCAATCTTTGTTATATCAAGCCATAAAGCCATTCGTTTATTAAAAATGGATGTCAAGCTTTCTTAGCCCATGTTATGGATTTGAATAAAGACAAACGTCGATTTGAATAATATTCTGTTGTTAGTGACTTTCATGGCGTATTTCTGAAGAACTTCGGTCTACCCCGGCGTGAAGTTGAATTCTTTATTGATCTTGAACTGGTATAAAGCCCATTTCTAAAATCCCATATCGAATGGCTCTATTGAACTTGAGGAGTTAAAGGTCAAGCTACGAGAGTTGTTGGACATCGGTTTCATTCATCTAGTACATCTCCTTGAGGGTGCTCTGTTTTATTAAGTAAAGAAGAAAAGCGGAGGTATGCGACTTTGTATTATTGACTAAGGGAATTGAACCATGTCACCATCGAGAATAGGTATCCATTACCTCGCATTGATAACTATTTGACGATTTGCAAGGAACCTGATTCTTTTCAAAAATCGATCTTAGATTCGGGATATCATCATTTAAAAATTAGAGGCGAGGATATCCCAAAGGCTACATTTAGAACTCGATGCGGGAATTATGAATTCTTAGTCATGTCTTTTGGATTGACTAATGCTCTACGGCTTTTCATGGATATAATGAGCAGAGTATTTAAGGAATATTTGGATCGATTCGTTGTTGTCTTTATTGATGACATCTCATATATTCAAAAGTCGTGAAGATCATGAACACCATTTGAAATTTGGTACTCGAAGGCCCGTGAAAACAAGTTATATGCGAGTTGAAGAAATCGAGTTACGGCTTGAGGAAGTAGCATTCCTTGGGCGTGTGGTGTCAAAACATAGAGTATCTATTGACGTGAAGATTGAAGCAATCTGAAGTTAGGGAACAGCAAAGTCGGTGGCCGAAATACGTAGCTTTTTGGGCTTATTTGGTTATTATCGGAGATTCGTGGAAGGATTTTCTCGAATCATTTACTCCATTAACTTTCGGTAACTTCGAAAGATATAAAATTAAATATGGGGCGAGGAATGCGAGAAGAGTTTTCAGAGCTTAAGAGGAGACTCATTTTGGCACTATTACGACAATACAAATACGGTTGGATGGATTTGTTATCTCTGATGATGCTTGGGCAAAGGGTTAGGATGTGTTCTCATGAAACATGGGAAAGTCATAGCCTTTATGCCTCGCGATAACAAAGAATATGAGGAGGAATTATCCTACTCGTGATCTAGAGTTAGCATTGATCGTTTTCATTTTAAAGATGGAAGCCTTATCTATATGGGGAGAAAGTGGAGATATATTACGATCATAAAAAGCCTTAAATATTTCTTCACCCAAAAGGAACTCAATATCTTGGCGTGATAGCGTTGGCTCAGTGTTGTTGAAGATTACGACCACACCATTGATACCATCTGGAAAAGCGAGCGTGGTGGTGGCGTGTTGAGTAGAAGTTCATATGCGAGGAGCGAGTGCGATGTTGTCGACCAAAGTCCCATTTTGTGTGATTTACAAAAGATGAAGATAGAATTCAAGACTCAGGGGACCTGTCGATGATGTCAAATATCTGCGTAGAAGCAGACTTTAATCGAAAAAGTTAAAGTTACTCGACCCCGGAACCGGGGTGATGTCGTATGAAGAAGAAAGTCTGAGAAGGTGTTATTCGAAGCGAGAATCGATGAAGAAGGAATACTTGAGTCCACTCCGGACTTTGTGTTCTAACGACTCTAATTTGAAGAACAAGATCATGATGGAGGCACACTGATACACCGTTTGTAATCCATCTTGGAAGTACTAAAATGTATCGTGATCTTGACATATATTTTGGTGGAAAAATATGAAGAGAGATTGCAAAGTTTATCTCGAGGTATTTAACTTGTCGATGTGTAAAGGTAGGGCATCAAGTGCCTAAGGGTCCATTGCAACCACTTGAGATTACGAAATGGAAGTAGGAACACATTATCATGGATTTCGTTCTGGGTCTTCCCACGGTTTCTCAAGCGCATAAATCTTTATTTGGGTTATTGTTGATAGATTAACCAAGTCTGCTCATTTCTTGTCGTCTGGAGACTTATCCCTTGAGCGACTTGCTCGTATGTATATTAATGAGATTGTGAGATTGCATGGCATGCGGTATCCATAGTTTTGGATCGTGACCCAAGATTCACTTCAAGATTTTGGGTTAGCTTTTAAAAAGCTATGAGCGCAGTTCTGATTTGATTGACATACCATCCTCAAGCAGACGGACAATCGAGAGAGGACTATTCAAACTCTTGAAGATCTATTAAGACTCTGTGTCCTAGACTTCAAAGGGAGTTAGGATAAGTATTTACCATTGGTGGAATTCTCTTACAACAACAGTTATCAGGAAAGTATAGGTGTGGCTCCATTTGAAGCATTATATGGGCGAAAGTGTATTATTTCTCGGTATGTTGGGATGAGGTGGGTGAAAGCAACATTGTTGGGACGAGTTGAGTACGTATTACTACGAGAAAAGATCCAAATGATTTGACAGCGTATACAAGCGAGAATAGGATCGACAAAAGAGTTATGCGGATCTTCATTGAAAGGGCGTGGAATTTAGTATTGGGGATCATGTATTGTTGCGTGTTGCTCCATGGAAAGGAGTTACAAGATTTGGGAAGAGAAACTCGATCCATGATTTATTGGTCCATTTCGGATTCTTGATCGAGTAGGAAATGTGGCTATAGACTAAATGTTACCTCGAAGTATGTCTCGTGTACATAATATTTTTCACATATCTCATCTTTACGTAAATATGTGAAAGACTCGAACCACGTTATTAAGTTAGAACCGGACGAGATAGCGAAGACTTAACGTGTCGAGGAGGTACTGTCGAAGATCTTGGATAGGAAGGAGCATGTCTTACGTCTGAAGGTCATACCACAATCGAAGTTTTGTGGAGGAACCGTCTTTATTGAGGAAATGAATTGGGAGTTGGAAGCGAAATAAAAGCGAGGTATCCTCACCTTTTTTGAAACACACAATCGTACGTCAATTTAGAGGACGAAATTTCATAAGGAGGGAGGTTGTAAGACCCTGACTTATTATAAATGAAATTAAAATTTCCTCTATTTATTATTTTGAAATAGTAAGGGTTGATTTGATTAATGTGGTTAGTTATGGGTAATATCTTAAATATTTCAAATAAGCAGTGGTTATAAAATATTCATTGTTGTTGGAGAATATTCGTTTGGTGGTGGAATATTCTTCTTTGTCAGGGGAATATTATTAAATGCAATGGCCTTGACCTTATTGTGAGCCTATAATGAGAAAGTGATTGGATGAAGAAAATGAGCAAGTATAAGTTGTTTATAAATAGCGGTGTAGTTATTAAGAATTATCTTGTTGAAATACTCGGTGGTTAAAATACGGCTTTGCGGTATTGCACGATTATTGATTCTTACGTGAAGGCACTACTTTCGATAATTATTCTGAAATTCTTATTCGATATTTTATTGATTGATAATTAACTACGTTGATATTTTATATTATTATTGTTTGATAATTATCCTTTACGTATTTTCCATTATCGGATCAATAATTTATATTATTTGAATAATATTATTAGATAACATTATTAGCGATGTACAGAAAGTTACATACAGAAGAGGTTTGGTCACACTAATTGCTTGGCGATAAGGAGAAATCCTTATTGGAAAGCCCTCTCTTTCTTAGGAACGGCCTGGTTGCCAGTATTGTGATTCTATAATATTATTTGTGATTAATTAATTATTAATTTTTTATGATAAGGAAAATATTCATTTAATGTGGATATAGATGGAGAAAATTTGAAAGTGACAATTGTTGAAAAATTGATATTTTATCTTTTTTGATAAAATAATTTATTTAAATATATTATTATATTATAATAATATAATAATGGTGATATTTTTTACAATGAATGTGTGATATATGAATAAATGAGGAGGAAGAATATTTTTATTTCTAAATAAATGTTAAAAACAAGTTAAATAAGTGGGTTACTTATTTGGAATTTGGAAAACTTTATTACAAAGTTTGAAATTATTAAACAGATTTGAAATTGATGATTGAAGGTTGGAGTAGAAAATTTAATTTATATATTAATATTTTATTAAATTTTACCTTTGGTGTATTAAGCATTTTCCTATAAATAGGGTCTTGGGTTAGTTAGGATTGAAAATCACACGAAACAAGTTTTTCTCTCTTCTCTCTCTATATTATCGGCGTATTCTTGTGAGTATTTTGATACTTTGAGTGTTCTTTATCACGGTGCAAGTTTCCTTTATACTTATATCCGATATTAAGTCGGGAAATCTTATCTTTTCGAGAGTAAGGGATGTTATTTTTGTTAAATGATATTATTCTTCTAATATCATTATCTTGAAATATTAGTAAGATTTTTCTTGTGAAATTCTTGTCTTTTAATATGGAGTTCTTATTCACGTATCGACACTATTCACGTATATAGCCTTTATTTATTGAGGAAAAATTAAATTTTCATTTTTTGTCCAAGATATCTATTATGGATACTAGCTTTGATTGTATTCATGTTTTGATCATTCTTGAATTTTACTCCTTATGATTATTTATAAGTATTTTTGAACTCGGATTGTCTAAAGTGCGAATCCTTATTATTTGTTCTTTTGTTTCTTTGGATTCATTTTCTTTAAAATATTTTCATCATCCTCGGTCTAAATGATGATATTCTTTGAATATCTTTGGCTTTTGTAGTGCAAATATGGTTGATTTTTTATGAATATCTTTGGCGCGTGGTGCAAAATGATATACAGTGTTGAGATGAACATGACGGTGATGAATATCTTTGGCACATAGTGCAAAGATGAATATTTGATTTATGATGTATATTGATTGATGTTCTGAGGATAAAATATTGATGATGGATGTTTAAATTCATAGATAATAGTAGATTTCATTCTCTCTTAACTCTTACATGAATTATTATTTCATTGCGAATATTGATAAAATTTATTTATACATTATATTACATGATTTTCCTGTTGAAAACTAACGATAATTTGTTTATATCATCTTAGTCATAATATTTTTCTTTGGGCTAGTTGAGCTTACCACTTTTCCTTTTGTTCCATTTTCTTCTCGGGAGGAGAGAATGTGGCGAGAAATCTTAGTCGGGGTATGGAATGAAGGTTCTAGAAAGTCGTTTTAGTAGTCCTCACTATTTTTATAAAATAGTGTATCAATAATTATAATGAGGACTTATTTGAGTGTTGATATTATGCAGAAGACGATATTTGTTTTTAAACTCACGGTTTATGTGTTGTAAGTATTATTTTGCACGACAATTGTATTAATAAAATTATAGTTGTTTCTGTACCATGTATTTGGCGACTCAGAATGGGTGTTGTATACCTATTTTAATGGCGTCACAAATTGTGAAATAAGGTTATACATTATGTAAAAGTTCTTTGGAGGAATCACAACGCTGAAGAAGCTACGTGGGAACTCGAGGAAAATATGAGGGAAAATTATCCACACCTTTTTGTGTAACCCTATATGTAATTCCGGGGAAGAAATTCTTATAAGGGGGGGAGGATGTAATAACCGTGAATTTTAAGTCACTATATATGTATGTACATTATTGATATTTAAAACTTTGTGTTTATTTATATAGTGATTTAATATGTGACAATATATGTGAAGTGGTACATGAGTCATTTAACATATATGCTATAGTTATGGATATATACATTTATAGATTTCATTAAAAATGAAAGCTTCGTAACCTAATTATACATTAGGTAATACAATTAAATAGCCTAAGGGTTATGGTAATACGGAAAGGTTAATATTTAATATATTGTCTTAACTTAAGCGGATAATCTTGTTATTTCAGTGACTAATAATTTTAAACCTAATTCTTGTAAACCTAATTAGGTTATGAGCTAAATTCACATGTATAGGTAATTAAATTTCATAAGATTGGGAATGGAAACCCTAATTAATAATTTGGGTATCATATATTAAAATTGCTAGACTATGTTTATTCATGCCCAAAAGCAATTAAAGGAGAAGCCCGAAAAGAAATAAAATGCAAACCAATACTTAGCCCACTTGATTAAGAATTATTTTAGACCTTTGGTTAATCAAAATTGTGCATTAAAATAAAAGAAAAATGGAGGATATTATGGGGCGAGAGGATATGAAGCCACAATTAGGCCTTTTAAAGGCTGACTAATTAAACTAATCAAGTTCCTTAAATAGTAAGTCATGAACCACGAGGACAAGTGTGTCATGCTCCCATTAAGTGGAAGCTTAATTAGCACCCATAACCACATGATTAGAAGCAATTGAAAGAGATAAGGTGTAGTCTTTTATCCTTGGGACAATAAAAATATGGGGATAATAGTTATATCACACATTCATTTCTTAGACATTCATTCTCTCTTATTAACCTTCTTCTTCTTCTTCTTCTTTTCTCTCAAGCTAGCAAGTTGCAAGAGGGAAAGAGAGGGGGTTGAGTTTTTGTGAGAGTGAGAGAAGTGTTCTAGTTTGCTTCATGCACCTAAGATTAGATATTACTTTGGTAAATCGAGGAGAGTTGCCACTAAATCGAAGGTATAACTAATCTTTATCTCCTTCTTTTACTTTGTATTATAGCTTGAGTTTTGATGGGATTATGAACTAATACTCAAGATACCCTAGTTCTACATATCATCATGTATGGAACTAAGTATCTTGAGTGTTAGATCAAAACTTAGAGGAAAAAAATGAGCATATGTTCTCCGAGGGTGAAACCGCTTGTTTTCTTCACTAAATCTTGTATAACTCAAGTTTTACAACTTGGATTTGTGATCCGTCGAAGGGGGTGCTAGATACATAGGTTATCTAGTAAACCCAAGTGGTAGAATAAATCTAGCAAGTATTGAAGCCATGGGATTTATTTTCCCCAAAAGCAGTCCACATAGTATAATAAGTTTTGAAACACTAAAATAGCTCTTTGTTCCCCCCATTTTTTGAGGTCGTTTTGATGGTTGCAAGTCTTTCAAAAATCTGGGAAAAATCACAGAGGTACCTTAAGAAGTCATCTACGTGTAGGAAAAAGAGCAGCAGACGTTTAGACTTATAGGTTGTGCGTAATGGCTATTTAGTAAAGGATTCCTAAATATTAACACTCGAATTTCTCCTTTGTGTATACCTTGGAAAATTCGAACTTTTCTGATGAGTTCATACATTTTATGAGAGTATACCCTGGAAATTTCAAATTTTTCTGAGCAAAACTCAATTTATGAAAAATGAAGCACGACCCGAATGTTTTGGGCACTTTAAAAATAGTAAATCATTTTTTAAAATTCCAGAAAATTTTGGGAATCATGGTTGGGTCATATACTATCCAAATCCAGAAAATGAGAATTTGTGGAATCAGTTTGCTATTTTTCCTAAAAATGATTAAGTTATGAATAAAAGGAAATAAATAGTTAATTGATGTCTTAAATAAGAAAATTATGATTTTAATGCTTGAATACTCCTAATATATAATATTATGATTATTTTATGGCATTTTGGTAAATTATAATAATAAATATTATTTATGACCTTTTATGTATATTAAATAAGAGGTTTAATAAAGGGTTAACAATTAGAATAAATTATTTATTAATCCGATAAATTGTTAAAAATATTATTATGATATTAATAATATTAGAATATGATATTATTAAGTAAATAAAAATATTAAAGATTAAAACTTCATTAAAATATTATTAAATGGTTAATAATATTTGATTTAAGCATTAATAAATGATTAAAGTATTATTAAATGATTAATAATATTATATTAAAATATTAAACTTAGATTAAAATATTATTAAAAGATTATTAATATTAAATTAAAGTATTATTATTGAGTAAATAATAATATTGAGATTAAATAAAATGTTATTAAAATATAATAACATTAGTAAAGGAATAAAATATTATTAAATGATTAATAATATTAGTAATGGAATAAGATATTATTAAATGATTAATAATATTAGTAAATGATTAAAAGTATTATTGATTGATTAATGATACTCTTTCTGCAAAAAAAATGGGCCTTTAGCGGCGATTTTTGAGGCGGCGACTTTATAAAGTCGATTCTTTAAAAAATATATATTTTAGCGAAATTTGTCCTTACGTTGTAGATTGTACCAGAGCTTTCACTTTTTGCAGCGAAATTCATAAATCGTTGCAAAAAATTCGTTCTTAATTCATTGGTGGGAAAAAATTTCGTTAGAAATTAGATTTGCAAAATTTTAATTTACTTGATTTCTACCGTCGTCATCGTGGGCAACAAAAGTTTTTTGTTCTTAAAAATGAAGACTTTAACAAGCGATTTTTGATGAGCGACTTTCGACTTTATAAAGTCGTAGCTAAAAAGTGTATGTTTAGCGATGAAACTTGTCGCCGTTGCGGATTGTATCGGACTTTCACTTTTGCCATGAAATTCATAAGTAGTTGAAAAATTTGAAAACAAAATTAATTACAAAATTTCTAACCCTTGATTTCTCCTCGTAAATGACGAAAGTTTTTTTGTTCTTTATATTTTGTTGCCTAATATGGACCACATTCATTGGCAACAATTTTTATTCATTGCATATTTTATACAACTTTTTACAATACATTATTAACATATTTGCCTTAAATTAAGATGATGATAATAATAATAATAATAATAATAATAATAATAATAATAATAATAATAATAGTACAAATAATAATAATAATAACAATAATAATAATAATAATAATATTAATAACAATAATGATAATAATAATAATAGTAGTAATAATAATAATAATAATAATAATAATAATAATAATAATAGTAATAATAATAATAATAATAATAATAATAATAGTACTAATAATAATAATAATAACAATAACAATACTTGATAATAATAATAATAATAATAATAATAATAATAATAATAATAATAGTACTAATAATAATAATAATAATAATAATAATAATATGATAATAATAATAATAATAATAATAATAGTACTAATAATAATAATAATTATTATTATTTTTTTTATTTTATTGAATAAACAAATTATTCAAATATCAGAATTAGAATGTCGATCACTAATAAACAATTTATTTAATTTATTTATAAAAGTAAAAATAAAAAATATTGACCAATTACTAACAAATCACAACCATTTAAAGTTTAAAAATACATATCATAAATGGGAGATATATGAAATACATCATCATTCATAATTGGTCATAAAAATCAATTAAAATTTACTAATATAAATTATACATATAAGATGTATAAATTGTACTTATAAGTTGTTCCATATTATTTAATTTATTTTTTGCTAAATTTAAATGTATATAAAAGAAAGAGATACATATACTTAGGGGGTTAAATGCAAAGTCGACCACTAAGTTTTTCTGATATTTGGGTATTGAGCCCCTTTTGGGTCGGTCGTATATTTGAGGCCCACTACATTGAAAAATTTAAACTTTGAACCCCAGGTATGCATGTGTGTTGACCTGTTGACGTCAGGACATGTGGGCGCCTCATTGGCTGCATGGCGTGTCTGACGTGGTATTTAATTTTATAAATTGACATGTAATACTGCTGCTAGCGTGTGAGGTCTTTTGAATTTTTTCAAAAAATTTGCCTACGTAGATTGAACCTATGACTTATTGTTTGAAAATTACTACTACTACTACTACTACTAATAATAATAATAATAATAATAATTAAGGGAATTCCAATGCTTTCAATTAGTTACTGCGATAAGTTAGGCTGAACCGTATTATGGAAAAGGGTATGTAAAATTACAAAATAGCTAATTGCAAGATCATAATCGAAATCCTCCCAAAAATTCACCAAAATTGATTGATTTGCTTTTGATTAAGTACGCACCAATGGTTAAAGCATAGACCGATTAAGTTGCTTAATGGTGTGTAAGTTCTTTAACTCCCTTTTTAAAATTCTCCTTTTTTCTTGACTTGTAATTTTTTTACAATCAAATATTAATTTCTCTTTATATCTTGAATTAGAGGGTGTTTAGCGATGACTTATAAGTTGGTCGAACTAAGTTAAAAAATCATTTGTTATTATTTAGTGTTTGTGATAACTTAAATTTGAACTTTTTTACTTATAAGTCATTAATAAATTTTTTTCATGCTTACATTGTCTTTATATTTTTTATGTATTAGTTAAATTTTACTACGTATATATATATATATATATATATATATATATATATATATATTTCTCTTTACAAAAAAAGTATTTTATAGTCTCAATATTTTTAATTTATTACATTAATATATATATATATATACACACACACTTTTACACACGTATACATACATATTCTTTTCAAAATTTCTTGTCAAACTAAATAAAATACTAAACAAATCTCAACATTAAACTAAACATATATAAAGTAACTATGAATATTTTATATATATATATATATATATATATGTAAACAAATATTCATATAAATAATAATAAAAAATATCCATATCTAAATTTTATAAATTTTAGATGAAATATTTATAAATTTATAAATAAATATTTGTTTATAAATTTTAAAGATAAATTTATATGAATATGTAGAGATAAATTTATAAATATTTATATGAATATTTGTTTATAAATATATATATATATATATATATATATTAAAATATTCATTGTTACGTTATATAAATATTCATAGTTACTTTATATATATTTAGTTTAATGTGAAGATTTAAGATAGGTATATATATATAGATGATAATAGAATTTATCTAATACACAAAAAATATAACATAAGAAGCAAAAATATCACAACTAGGTTTTGAACCTAAGACACTATGGGTTATTGGGTCATTAAGCTACCATTGAGCCATTACAATTTATTAGTTAACTAAACTACCGCCCGTAACTTATAGCGGGGAGCGAGGTGTAGCATGAGAGCAAATAAAGGGCAAATGAGTAATTTCTCGTATATTCTGACATTTTATGTGATGAGGGAAAATCCATTTCAATCGGTGTTATCGATATGTTGCGATCAGCGGTATAGATTATGGTTGTTGAAATAGTACGTGACAATCGATTGCAAAAATGGGAGCCCGTATATATATATATATATATATATATATATATATATATATATATATATATAGGGAGCCGTCAGTGGACAACGTTAGATATTGTCCTATTTCAACTATACGCTCATCAATAGTCCAAAATTGGAGTTAGTGGTGAGATGGCGCTTGGTAATTAGAGAGAGTATGCGGCGACAAATTTCTTTTTCTTTGGTAAAACTCTCCTCTATGACCGATCAAAAATAGCGATGTTTTATTTGGCATTAGAGAATGTGACCAACAAAAAAGAAATTTAAACAATCTTGATTATCTAATTATTCTCGTAAAATAAAATAAAATAATAAATAATTATAAGGATAATCAATAATTATCTTTATATTTATCTTATCTTATTAACAAAATAAGTATGTATAAGAATAATAGTGATTATTGTTTTATGATTTTTAATTATAAATGAAAATAGTGATTGATATTATATATTTGGTAGGAATATAATATAAATTCAATCACTATTTTCTATTATAATTAAAATCATGAGATAATGTCGATAATTATCTATCGTAGAAAATAAAGATTGAATTATTATGCGATTATCATCTTATGATTTTTAATTATAAATAGAAAATAGTGATTGAATTTATATTATATTCCTACTCGAATATATAAACTCGATCACTATTTTTATTATAATAAAAATCATAAAACAATAATCGATCATTTATTCTTATACATACTTATTTTGTTAATAAGTATAAGGATAATATAAAGATAATTCTTGATTATCTTATAATTATTTATTATTTTATTTTATTTCTGAGAATAATTAGGATATCGATAATTAAAAATTTCTTTGTTTGCTTACTCCTACTCTGGCGACGATCAGCGTCGTCGTTATTATTGGCCATTAGAGAATGTGACAAAAAGAAATTTATTTGGCCATCTTCAAAAGCTGAAATTCGACCGCCGAGGCTGAAGCGTTAATTGAAATAGGCGTTGAATGAATAACGTAAGGACAATATATATATATATATATATATATATATATATATATATATATATAATAAATGTGACAGTAACAATGGGTTATCGAAATTATATTTTCAATCTCGACCATTAAGTATATTGATGATGATGAAAAGCGATGGAGATGATGGTTCTTTGGAATAGTACTCCTAACAACAAGGGTGCCATGAATTGGAACCCATATATATATATATGAGAAAAATGTATACACGGTTGTGTATTATCTCGATGAAAGCTATAATGACGATTTTTTTGGGCTATAGCGATGGTTTCAACAAATAAATGCATAGCTATTACGAGTTATTATGGTGACGGTTTAACGTCGCTATAGCTCAAAAAAAATCTGTCGTCATAGTCTCATGTGTAATACTGTATTGTATATATATATAATAAGTTATATTTGATAATTAATAAGTCACGTATATATAAATTAATTATATATATAGGTATTAGCTTATTACAAATTTTATACTTTCAAAATTTACTTGCGATATGAGGAGGCAATAACAATGTATAATAAAATTTTATTATTAAAATGTGTTAGGTTGAATTAATTTAGAATTAATGAACTATACTTTAAAAAATTCATTATTTTTTTATTCTATTTATAATTGTAATTAGAGCATTTATTTTAAAATTAAAATTTAGAATTTCAAAAATGAAGAAAAGTTATTTGAATTATAATTTAGATTATTGATTATTGTATTTATTAAAAATAAATAAATTAACATTCATTCATTAATACTATACTTTAAAACTCATTGTTTTTTTTCTTATTCTAGCTATAGTTGTAATTAAAATATTTATTTTAAAATTTAAAATTTCAAAAATAATAAAAACTTACTCGAATTATAATTTTAAATATTAATTATTATATTTATTAAAAATAATAAAATTAACATTCATTTATTAATAAATTTACTTTAAAATTCATTATTTTTTTTTTATTCTGGTTATAGACTACTTTTATTTTTTGCTATAAACCCGAAAATATATCTAGATCTAGATCTTCTTTTTAATGTTTCCTGAAGAGACAAAAGGAGGAGGATCGTGGATTGAAAAGATATAGAGGTTTCGTTCATCCGTAACAAAAGACACATCCTCTTATTTTCTCTCTAGCTAACGCTAGTGAGGGAAGATGGCGGTACCAGGAAGACGCAATGGATGATTGATGAAGACAAAGAAGAAGTTGCTCTTTTCGATGAAGGAGTGTTTCCCAAGGCCGATTCTGATATCCCTCCGCATCTCCGCGACCTTACCGCCGCTGCCGAGCTCGGTGACGTTGACGCCCTCCACCGCGCTATTGGTATACCATATATATATATTATGTGTATATATCACGCTACCTTCCCTTTGTTGATTTTTTTTTCTTTTTAACTTTATTCTGTTCTTTTACTTGTACTTGTGTTTGGTTCCCTGGGTTATTTTTACCATAACCTAGGGCTGTGGTTTTATTAATCAAAAGTACGATACACATGACAAGTTTATTTATTTACTTAAAAAGATTGAATTTGGATCCCTAATTTAAGTGAATATAGTACTATACCTAGGTGATCCATCAAAGACTTGAAACTTGAATTTTATTAAATTTATGATTTTGTTCATTAGAATATAATTATTTGGGTTTATGATGTTGAATTCATGTGCTGCTGATCTATTTCCTTCAATTCAATACATATCTAGTGTGCACAAGGAAGTAAGCAGGTTTTGTAATTTAGATGTGGTATGCCTGCTGGCTGCTGCCCTGCTTTGTATTACAATATGGAAAGTTTTTGTTTATAGAATTTTCAGTCATCTATGTCCACTAACTCTCTGTATATGTCATGCATTTTCAAAAATAAAAGAGTAAAAGAAAAAATGAATCTGGAAAATATCGTAAATATCTTTGTGGGAAACAAATCTAAGAATGCTCAAGTTACTTACCCATGGAGAAGAATATTATCTTGATGACTGGTCTAGCTTCTAGAAGATCCTGGTTATTTTCCTCATTAATCTTTGCTCTATTGGATTTTTCACAAGAATTTAGGAACAAATGGACAACTTCAATTTAACATGTGCAATTGTTTTTTATACTTGATCATCTTGAAGTCTTTGGGTTTTGAGTCCTGCATCAGGTTTACTAATTTGCATATTCGTTTATGAAAAGTATCAGTTGTACCTTGGAGCATAATTTGGGACTTTTGGAGGACTTTTTTTAGCATTATTTACCTATTGCATATTATTACTGCAGGACACTTAGACGACCTGGTCAGTCTCCAGAGAAAGTAAACCGAGGCATGATACTAGCACCTCTTTGCGGCATCATCTTAAATTTGTTTGATGCTAGTATGAACACAAAACATAATGATATTGTTGGGATATTTGCAAGTATGGACTGCCCCGATACTGTTCTTTGTGGATTTCAGTATCTCTTAGAATACAATTGGGTAAGTGCTCATTCGCCTTAGCTGGTCTCTTCATAATTACTTATTTACACAGATGTGACATATTATCAAATACTTTTTGTAATCAAAATTAAAATTTGGAGCACTGGATCAACAATTTACTCTGATGAGGCCTTACCCTTCACCCCCTGCACTTTAAAAGTTAGCATTAGGATTGAAGGAAATGACTTGTTTGAACGAGGCAGAAGTTTTCTTCTGTTCATGGAAGGTCCTCAGCCCATGGAAGCTTTTCTTCTGTTCTTGGAAGGTCCTCAGCCCATGGAAGGTTTTCTTCTGTTCTTGGAAGGTCCTCAGCCCATGGAAGGTTTCCTTCTGCCCATGGAAATCAGTGTTGCTGGGAATTACTATGATTTTGTAATTGATCAGCTGTAATGTGGGTCTTTAGTTGATTTTTTCTGTGTTGTGAATTTGTTTTGTTAATGTATTAGTAGTAAGCGCCAAACAGAAAGTGCAAACACAGTGGAGAATCAAGCAGTTGATGAGCTATAGACATCTAGGTTCACGTGGATGATTGAGAACTTTTCAGGCTGAACACCAAGAAGCTTTATTCAGAGATTTTTTGTTGTTGGTGGTTATAAATGGTATTTAATTCTTACTCACTTAGTTTAAGTTATATGCGAGACATTTTCTCTTTTTATTATGCCAACTCGTGATCAATTTTTTGAATTGGAGCAGGTGCTTATTTTTCAAAGGGGTAATAGGATTGTAGGAATTAAAACCAATAAAAGGGTAATAGTCATCTTAAAGGTAACTACATTTTGTTTCTGATTTCTTTTCGATGGTTTTGCAGTGCTTATAGATTTTTAAAGATATAGATCGTTTTAGTTTAATTTATTGCTACAACAGTTGATCTATTTCCCTTGGTGTCTGGCTTCAAAGTTGCACACTAAATTCCCTATTATTGGTGTATTTGAATTATGGTAGACAAATAATAATATTGAGATTGGAGGCAAGCCCCCCTTCATTCTTATTACTAGAAAACAGAGAATTGTTTCAGAATTTGGATGGTAGCTCAGCCAAAAATTGCCACGAAACTTTGCCAGGACTATGATTTAGTTGGTTGCTCCTAGCTAACATCATTGGCTTTCTATCTCTTGTGAATTAAGTTTCAGATCCTACTTGCAAAGCTTCATATGGTCTTTTTGGTTTTAGATCCACGGGTGTCCTACATTACATGGGCTTTTCAGAATTTCAGACCACTACTGAGAAAATATATTAGATTCTGATGCTTCCCCTAAATATGCCACTTGGAATTATACTTAACAATTCAATTTCATTGCCAAATTCTATGTAACACTTGATATTTTATTTTGGTTACATAATTTCTTTATAAATAGTGAAGGATTTCGCATCTTGAATACTTTGTGTAACATAGGTCGTTCATCAGCTGCAAAATATTGAAGGGAACCTTGTGTGAGAGAGAGAGAGGGTACATGTGACAAGAACCTCTAAGTCAAATATAGCTTCAGTTATCATATAGCAATTATAGTATATGCTTTGTTGTTGTTATGATTATTTTGTGTGGGTGAATGTTTTTAGTTCTTTCTAATTCATATGGCTCCACTTTTTACCGAATTTGCATAATCCTATCATTAGCCTTCACAAAAAAGCCACTGAAAATTTTCCTCAGTCTCAGAGGTATAAGATTTTCCTAGTTTTGGGATGCATGTTATTTTTTTCCTGAAAATCACAGGTGAAAATGGGAATCACAGACAGAAATTGCATACATATAGGAAAATAATTGCAACAATGACATTAACAACCCACCCTTGTATGCGTATGATGAAAAGAAATTTCTCTGTTTAGTAGTAAACATCCATTAGCAATCATATAGTCGCACTGAAGGTTCTTTTTCTATTTGGATTTGTAGCAAATAATATTTTGATTGCCCATTTGTCTTTTTCTGCTTATGAGCAATACAATGTACATTAGTACCATGTAGCAACTCTATTGTGACCTATTTGCTTCATTTTCACGACTTGCTTTATTATTTTTAAATATGCTTGGGAAGGCGCTTCTCGACACCTTACAATCTTTGGGTATCAAATTTTAGGTACTACGTTCACGGAAGACAAGGGATGAAATTATGAAGTGTACTCTCTATATATGTAGATATATACTTTGATTGAAGAAGCTGTGGTAGCTTTAGATGGTTATTTGTAAAGATAATGAATGATTATGTAGTGGATGATTTTATTAAGTTAATAATATTTTAGTTTTTGTATTTTTGTCATTATTTCTTTATGGGAACATTGAGCCAACCGGTCTACAAAAAAGAATGTCAAATTTTGATTTAAGCAACAATATAATTCGTTACCAAAGTATTGAACAAGTTTTAATATAGCAACAATTTTTTATTAATTTAGCAACAATTTTTTGTTGCTAATGACATTAAAAATATAATATTTGTAGCGAAAAATTAACCTAATAACGGAGAGGATATTGTTGCTAATACTAAAATAAAAAACATTTTTATCGTTGCAAATCATATCAATTTTAGTTGCAAATATAAAGAAATGACAACATATAATGTAGATTTGCTAATCGGCGACTTTCGTTCTTTATTGAAAAATAACCCGATAAGAAATATTTTACGTTCTTTGATTTAGCATAATATCGTTGCCAAATAATATAATCAATAGCGAAAATCGTTCTTTAAAAATTTACATTCATGACGAAAGCAAACTTAAGCAACAATTTTCATAATTTCTTTGCAGCGAAACATATCGTTTGCAAAATGGTATCGATTACAGCGAAAATGCATAGTCGTTGCAAAAAAAAAAAGTTCATTTAGATTTGCCAATTAGAAGGCTTTTGCAGCGAAATGGGCTTTTAACAACGAAAGTTTAATTGATACTGCAACAATACATTTTGTTCTTTAAAGGATCGATATCTCTGTCACTGAAAGCCAAATTTAGATTTGCAAAATGTATAACTTTGGCAGCGAAAAAAATCGTTCGTTGTGGAACAATTACTTAGCGCTCATTCTTGTGACGAAAAGGCACAATTTGTAAAGTCGTTGCCAAAAATCCTATGACGAAATTTGGCACCTTTGTAGCGAAAATGGGTTGTTCTTTAAAGCCTATTTTTTGTAGTGACTAAAGCATAAGTAAGATATTATTAAAATAATAATATTTATATAGGATTAAAATATTATTAAGAGGATTAATAATATTAGTAAAGTACTAAAATATTATTAAGATGTTAATAATATTAGTAGCGAATAAAAGTATTATTAGTGAACTAATAATACTAAGAATTAATTAAATATTATCAAGATTAATAATATTATGTGAAGTAAAGGTAGTTGTTATTTAATAGTAACATTATCGAAGTAGGATAATATTTCTAAGAACTAATTGTAATATATAATAACTATGTGATTACATAATCGATGTTATCTTTATGAGTAATTGAAAGATTAACTATAGGTCTCTCGAAGGAAGATAATTAAAGCTGCATAGTGGATATAATTTAATTGCGTGGCGTAGTAACCTCTGAAGCGAGGCAATTTTCTAACTTTCGAACTCGAGTTATTATTTTCAAAGCATGTTAGTGAATAATTATTGATGATTATTTCACATCTATATTGATTATTGAAATTATGCACTTTGTGCGATTGAATTCATGTTCTATTATTATTGAGCTGTGAATTAAATTAAAGTTCTTTCATTCATGAGCATTTTATGAGATAGACCTATCTTTAATTGTATCATTTAGATCAAACATGTTTAAATTTGTTAAATCAAATGTGTTTTAAAAAAACATTCTTATTAAATTGATATGATAAGAACTCTTGACTAAGAAAAGGGCGAATTTGATTAAAGCATGATATCGATCTTTGAATTATTAAGTGTTTATGCATAAATTATGGGGTATGAAAGGCTGATCCTCTTGAATACCAAAACTTATTAAGAGGTCGATTTAAATATTTGAGAACCTTGACAAAAGTTCATGGTTATTTCAAAATCACTCGATTCGTATTATTGATTATTGAATATTGATTGTTGATTATTAATGCATGTTCCTTCATAATCTTATATTATTGTTGAACATTGAAAGCAAAACTTCTTTCCAGTCATGATATATCTCCCTTGTATATAAGCTTGCTAAGCAAATTAGTTGCTTACCCTTGCTATATCATGACATCTATTTCAGTTAAGCCCGAAGGATCCAACACGAAGGACAAAGGCAAGGGCAAGATCTAGGAATAGTTTAGAGTGAATGTTAATTATTAATATCTGATGGAATTTCTTATGTAAACCTTTTGTAATATGAATGGTGTGTTTAAGTTAAGGTTAAGAAGACCTTGGGACCATGTTATGAAACTTTATCATAATGAACAATGTATGTTTATTATTCCGTAATAGTTATAGAATGCTTATGATGATAATAGATCGTGAGCACCGACTCTGAGGTTAGAGAACCTGGATTTGGGGGCGTCACAAGTTGGCTATTACTGTAGAAATGGAATGGAACATTATTGTAATGTGTTGAATAAAATCATATAATAAGAATACATTCTAATGATATGAAGTACCAAGTAGTACAATGAAATCATATGTAACCTTTAATAAAAAAAAAATTAAATATTTATGTATTCCAGAAATTGGGAAAGGAATTAAATGTTTAAAATAGACATTTAATACTGTTATAATATGGTTAGGTGAGTAGTAAAAATAAATATGGGAGATATCCAGACAATAATAGCTAACTCTGTTATTTTATTACGTGTACCTAATGTTCATGGATTATATGATGTGAGTACATAAATAATCCCTAATTTTCCTAATATGGTAACAATTGTACATTAAAATTATATTTTTGAGAATTAAAGTAACTGAATTGAACAAATTAAACACGTTGCTGAGTATTAAGCTCATCAGTTGCTCCAACAGTTCATGAAAAGTAACCTACCCTCTAATTACGTAACTTCCAAGCAGTAATCATTAGCTAGAAGGATGGCTGATGCTGGATAGTTAAACAACTCTTAGTTAACCAGTGTGTTTACCTTCTACACCATGGATTACAACCTCGGTATAAACTCATTGGCCAGTCCAAGTTTCCTCTATAAATAGTAGTTCAATTCTCAGTTTTACGTTGTTTGAAATTTGTCTGAGAAACTTTGAGAAATTGAGTTTGAGAGTTTGTGGTTCAAAGAAGATTCTAGCAATCTCAGGAAGGAATAAACTAAGCACACTAAGCTTCAAGAGGTATAAAAATCCTAACTTTGGTACTTAGTTGGGTTTTGCCAAATTCTTAGAATTACTTGAAATTCTCTATTATATAATCAATGTGAATTGGCATGATATCATATGTTTAGGAAGTATGTGTACATATATGGAACCTTTAATGATGGAATTAAACATGTTTAAACGAGAAGAATCATTGTTGGTTGATCTTTCTACAAAATCGAGCAAATCCTTATACATTCGAGGTAGAGACGCAGTTGGGCCGATTTATACTAGGGTGCGGTGACTTTACTGCATACCAATATATGAATTTGATTGATGTTTTCAATTTGGTTGATTCTAACCTCTTGATATGACTTACGCGTATACGAAAATAAGTATAACGAATTGGTACAAAGCTTACTTTTATGAGTTATGAAGTGTCGACATGATTTTAGTAGGAGATTTTTTAACAAAACTTAAAAGTTTTGCAAGCGAACTTTGATGGAATTTATATACGCAAGTTAAGAACTTGATGATATATATATACATGAATGATTTTGAACATAAATGAGCATGATATAGTTTTATAGTTCCTTTGTTCATGACTAAACTTGTTAGACCTTGTGTTAGAGAAATTTTCAAGAAAAGCGATATATCAAAACAAATATGCATAAAAACTACATGATGTATATTACAATCTTGAGAAGATGTTAACATGACTTAAATACATATAATAAGAGTTTTAAAGTTGTGTTGTATGTGTTTGTATTGCATCATTCAAGTTTAAAATAATTTCGAGGCAAACTTGAATATGTTTTCAAAACAAGTTGTATTAAGTATGAGTATTTAGATTCTAAAGATTTAAGATGTCATGTTTATGTTTATTACGTCTCTAAACATGATTCGTATGTGTTGGACATAATGACAAAGTACTAAACGATGTTAATTATGAATTAATGGTATAAACACTCTGAGCATGTGTATTAATAGATTTTGGGATCTCTATGTGGGCATATGGCAAAAGTTATAAAGCATGGTGATTACATGAACTTTTTATGCTATGTAATCTTAAACTAAAACTTGTAAAAGTTAAATCAAGAATGGTCATATACTTATGTGAAAACCTTTAGCATGTATGCATGTCAAGTGTAAGGTATATGTATGTTAGAGTTGGGTGATACCCGAGGATTACATTTTGTAATCTAATGTTGAAAGCATCTTATATGGTTACTTTAAATTGTATTATATGACTAGTATCTTTATCTAATGTGTTAAGAAGCATGCTAAGTGATATAGTTGGATGTTTAATAAGGGATTATAAACTTTTAAATGTTAAATCCTAAAGAATGTTACATAAACTATAAAGCGATGAGTTAAAACCAAGTTATGCGACCTTGTGGTGTCTTCTGAACTATTTTTGTGATATGAGGATGTAGGATATGTGATGTAATATGTATAGATTGTACAACTAAGTTAGGCGTTTATGTGTGCATTTGAACTTACGTTATGTGAGCTTATGTAACTAATGAATATCTATACTGCGTAACTATATTATGTTAGGATTGAAAAAGTGTTGATAAGCTAAATTTGGTAAACTCTGGCTTGAAATGACTTTTCGAACCTTACTCTTTATTGAGCATTAATTGAACTTATGCAATTATTGATCGTCTGATAGAATTATTTAAAAGTTTAATACTGCCGTAATCTAGAAATGAAATGGTTTACATGTAATGATCGAGAAATTGAGATCTTTTGTAAAGAATTTTATTAAATTTAATAATGAATAAAATTATATTATTTGTTATTATTATGTGTTAGTAAGATGAATGTCATTCTATAACCTAGAAACATCAGATATGTACGTAGTATTTCGACTACGTGAAGGAATTAAAGTGTTTGAATTTCCAAGGCGAAAATAAAAGTTTTCTGAGAAATTTTACGAAAACACTTTATTCTTTAATTTACGCTTTCGGGAATTATTTTTGAACTTAGAAATATGTAGCGATAGAATATATCGGTGAGATGGATTATGTAATAATAATTCAAGTATGAAAAAAGTAGTTTTTAGCATCTGAGACTTAATTCGAGAAAGTTAGGAAAAGTAAAGCGTTAACTAATTAAATCGATGATTGTATAATACGTAGGTATTATGCGAGCTAATGAATCTGAGTATGATCTGAGTATTATCTGAGTATGAATGAATGATGGTATATCGTATATGTTGAACAAGTATACGAGTTAGGATATGAGATTAATCGTAGAGAATACGTCTTAAGGCTTTAAGCCATATATAATTGGACTTGTAGGATTGTGTAGGAAGTGTATAGTTTAATTGGGATTGTGTTTAAGCCCAATGTAAAACTATTATTAAAAGCTTAGAGTGTCGGTTAATGTAGAATCAAAATGAATTAATCAAGCCCAAAAGCATAAGTTAAGCTAATTGAATTAAAGCCCAAATTAAGATCCATTGGGTAAAGAAGATTCATGGGGCAACCTATGTGGGGCCATGATCACATGGGTGATCTTGGTGGCCAAGCAAATAATGTGATGAGCAAGAAAAGGAAGTGATAAGCAAGTTAACTTAAGAGTTAAGTAATGAATAGTAATGAAGTGATTAAGGAGGTGGGATTTGGCTATTGACCACTATACCTAACCTATGATTCTATAAATAGAGAGTTTGGATTTCATTTGTTGATTATTCAAAATACACCAACAAGTTATAATATATTTGTTAGAGATAATAAGTAAGAAAAAGCAAAACTTTCATTAGTAGAAAAGAAGGCGAACAAGCTTGATCATCAAGGGTAAGATTTTTATACCATTAATCTTCTACTCTTGATACTAGTTTGATAGAGAAGTGTGGATTAGTGAGTATGTATATGCTAAAGTAAAAAGCTGGATAATCTAAGGACTTAAGTCTTAATAAGCCTTGAATAAGCAATTCATTCATATATAAGTTATGAACTAATGAAGAACTTGTAAGAACTTGTAATATGTTTACATTAATAAAGGTTGTATGATAAAAAGAAGCAAGGATGGTTGTTAGAAGATTAAAATCATGATAAATCATGTGAAATGAAATCATAAGTAGTTTATAATTTTATAAGTTATAAACTTATGAAGAACAAGTAATAACTTATCATGCAAATAAGTTAATGAAATATGTTTGTTAAGATGTTAGTATGATGGATAGAATCCATTTGAAACGATGATCAAATCATAAGTAACGAAATTATGCCAAAATTCACACGATTAGACGATAATCGTCGAATTAAGTGAAATTCTCGAATAGAAGTCAAATTTTGATATTAAGCTCGAAACATTGGTTTTAATGGGAACAAGTCTTATTTGGCATTATAAAGTTGCGGACTCAAAAAAATAGAATTAGGCTTAGAGCGAAGAAAGCGGCGTGAAAGCGTTCCACGAGCGATGTATCGTTTTTATTAAAAAATGAACTCAAAGGTGAATTTTGAGTTAACGAAGTTGAAAATGTAAAATTCTTGCATGAAAACATAGAGTATGTGATTTGTGAGCTAATGGCTTTTGAGCGAGTCGATTCGGACTTAAAATGATCAAATTTGGGTCAGGAAGTTCCTGAGTTAGCTGTCATTATGTCCCGGTGCCGCAGGCGGCATGCCATGAGTGCCGATCGAAAACTTATTGGTGGCGCTTCTGGCGTCGGTCCGTACACTGAGCTACTAGAATTTGGTGCTATGACGTGGCGGATTATCTTGAGTTTTTGTCTTTGCGGCGTTGGGTCGTCTGATACAACCTACGAGTTGCGTCATGACGTGGAGATGAAGAAGAATAGGCTGGCACCGTAGCGCCCGACCTTAGGGTTTCTTGTGATGAAAGAAGAATATGAAGATAAAAAGAAAGTTAATTGATTAATAACGAACTAAACTTAATGTAACATTGTTTTAAGACATTGTTAAACCTTAAGAATGATAACTAAAGGTTGAAGATAATCAATCGAGCGTGAGCGTAAGAACAATGTAAATTATAACGTGGCGCGGAACCAATAATAACATATCTAATACATGATTTGATTGAGAAGAAGGGTAAGATATAATAGTAAACATACTTGATTATATCTGACTAATGTGGTTTGTTATGTGATCATGCATTGTAGAATCTTAAAGGCACAAAGATAATTTGTATTGGTAAAGAAGATTTAAAGGCAAGTGTTCTAACCCTTGTCTATGTTCAATCTGGACAGTTTTGTGATTCATGTATTCTTACGCATGAATTGATGTATGATGAAGTCAAAGCCAATTCTTTCGGCTAGACTTATGATATGTTGGATTTCTAATAATCTATCGAAGTATGGTGATGTTTTACCAAACTATTTTGGTGTGGCTTTGAATGAAGGTAGTATGCTAAACAAATGTTTTTATGCGTCAAGCAGCAGACGCGTGAGGTTGCAACAACAAGCGTACTTTTAAAGAATATAATGTTGATCGACATAGAGTACTTTATAAAGGTGATCACCTGAGCGTGCTCATAAGTAATAGCGGACTTATGAACTTAGTGTATCGGGTTGTCCTTTTCAAAGAAAGTATGAAATGTTTAAGGTCTTGGACGAGAATTGATGTTTCTTGAATGTTGTCATTGTAAAACATTTTAAAAAAAAAAGAAGTGCTATTTTGAATTATCAATAGTACTTACATAGCTATTATTCGATTATTGAAGATATATCATTTGTATGATTCAAGCATATTGTTTAAATGGAATTATTGTACTTCTTTGAGCTAGTTATGCTCACTCTTGCTTGAACCATATGAATGCGGCTAAGATTGAGCGAGCAAGAAGGATCGATAAAGATAAAAAGGAAGGCTAAAAGGCAGAATAGATTGAGCTATACATGTAATAGTATAGGTTTAATGTTGTAATGTATTTGATATTATGACAAAAGAACTTATGTATTGGTTATAAAGAAATTGGGAATGGAATATTGTTTGGAATATATATAAGACATATTCATTCTTTTAAGGCATTTCAATTGAATGTATGTGTGAGCTGTAGCATCGTGTAACACCATATATCGGGGTTGGAAGATATACGGATTTGGGGCGTCACATTATAAACCTTGATTGAACAAAATTGTTCATATATATATCTATGAAAAAAGCATCTAAGCCATTGCTTGGCTAGACTATTGATATTTGACCAAAAGTTATCAAACCAAATTAATTTGGTGAGGAATCTTATCTTGAGATGAACAACCCTCTTGGTAGGGGAATTATATATTATCGGAAGCCAAGCGTGCATAGCGTGAGAAAAGACTAAATGTTATACATGACATATGGTACTTTAAGTGATCACATGTTATACTCGTTTTGTAGAATTATCAATAATATCAATGTTAATTCTAGGAGAAGTTCATAGTCTTAGTATTTTCGAGTATTCATTACTTTGAGATCTTAAAATTGATTAGCATAGTTGAATATTATTGATATTTTACATCCATAGCGACTATTGTTGATAATCATCGATACTTCTTTGCTATCTTGAACTATCATTATTGTTATGCCCTTAAGAAATTTAAAACTATATTGATTACCCTTTTGCTATATTACTTCTTTGGGCAAAATTGTAACTTATCATTTTTCCATAAAACTTTTCGAGTTAAAGGCGAGCGTAGTGAACCCTACAGCGAGGACAAGGTTAAAGAGAAGGCTTTGGAGTAGTTATTCCCATAATGCTAGGAATGTACTATTATTTGGTTGTAGAAGAACTTATTTATATTAAGCTATGTTTAGTTTAAGTTGTATTGGATTATGTATTAGTTATGTTTAAGCGGTGTTTAACTATGATTAAAGTTTCAAGAGATGTTTAAGTTAAGAACCCTTGGGACGAGAATAATTATATTATAATAATATAATTTATTCTATTATTCCGTTATTATGTGAGATGTTGATTTATTATTAGAGTTGATGCGTGACACCAAATTTGAGACAAGTGTAGTGCGAATTTGGGGAGTCATGAATATTTATTTGTATCATTAGTGGTCATAATCATGTCATACACATCCATCTTTTGCCTTCTGGGCCAAAGCTATCAATCAACAGTTCATCTTTACATTCGACCAAAGATATCAATCAGCGTTTTTCTTTGCCTTATGGGCCAAAGACATATAATTTGTAAAACTAATAATCAATAATATTTTACTCACGAATTGAAGAGGACTTTCACCACATCATTTATACGTAACATTCGAGATCTTGATTATACCAATACATAATTCTGGTCATAATCATACCAATCAATGATCCATCTATGTCTACGGGGCAAAGATGAATTTCACCACATCATTTATACGTAACATTACTGGTCATTATTATACCAATACATAATTCACGGTCATAATCACACCAATCAATAATCCATACATACTACAGGGCCAAAGATGTCTTTTACCATAATATAAGCATGAGGATGATGACAATGATATAAGAAATCAATAAAGTGAGATCGAGGATAAATATTAGAGATTTATAATTCAATTTATCGAGTTCAAGAATGTCAAATGGTTGACATGATGATCAAAGCGTAGATTCAAATGTAAGAATAAGATTAAATATATCAAAGATAATTTGGCCGAAAAAAAGAAACCAATTTTGTCATGAATAGTACCCGTAGTGAATAGTACTACGAGTGAATGGTACCCCATGAATAGTACCAGAGTGAATGGTTTAGAGTGAATAGTATCCGTGAATAGTACCACAGTGAATAGTATTAAAGTGAATGGTACCCCATGAATAGTACCCCGAGTGAATGGTACCCGAGTGAACAATATCTTGAGTGAATAGTACTTGAGTGAATAGTATCCTATGACTAGTACCCCGAATGAAAATATTGAAATTTAATATGAAAGTTCATATCAATATTCCAATGAAATGATACTAGATGAAGAGCAAACTCAAGGATATTCTACTAATTTCAGGGATTATAGAAGCAATATTTACCATAGTAAGTTTAGATTTAAGAATATGAAAAGAAATAATATATGAAACTGTAAAAGGATTTTCACCTGTCATGTAGTAATCCGCGTAGACAAATCTTTTTCATAAATAAAGAATGAGTACGAAGGGTTATTCAACATGCATGCGGTAATCCGCATAGACAAGTTATTCTCACAAATTAAAGGATGAATACAAAAAATAATATTCCTTACTATACGAAAAATAACATCCCTTACTATACAAAAAATAACATCCCTTACAATACGAAAGAAATAATGCCCCTTACTATACGAAAAATAACATCCCTTACCTTAGTAGAAGATTGGATCTTTGCCCAATAGTGAAGTAGCGAGAATACTCTTCTTCTTTCTCTATAGTTTCTCTTGTGAGTCTTAGTGAATTGGTGAGAATGAAAGAATAAATAAGCTTACATTTATAGAAGAATAGACTAAATAATGCTTGATTCACAGACGGTCCAGTTGATTTAATATTAAAGCAGGGCGGTCCATATTGATTTACTATTAAAACCTCAACCCAAGCGGTCCATATTAATTTACTAGTAAAACCACAATGAGCGGTCCATATTGATTTCTTATTAAAACAACAAGCAAGCACTCCATATTGATTTCTTATTAAAACCACAACCAGCGGTCCATATTGATTACTATTAAAACCACAAGAGTAATTAGAAAAATTAGTACTTACTCCCCATGGAATAATAAGTCAAACTTCTGATAAATGCCTCTGACAAACCCCTCTATTTATATCAAAAATTAAATAAATAATTACCACAAATCACTTATCTTTAATAAACACAATTTTAATCTTTTAACAATTATTCATCATTAATATTATAACTCATGATATTGTGATCGGATCGTTCTAGGAAGGGGGCTTTTTGATAAAATTTCTCTTTTCTTTGGCGTGACGATAGAACTTTCTAGACATTTTCAATAATGCAAATAATAATATGCATAAGCGTATGCGTCTCGATTATTGAATTAATAATATAAAATATTATACATATGATCTTTGTGATAATAATTGAATCGATAATATGAGATCTTATCACGGTAACAATTATTGAATAAAAGCGGAGTGACTTCTTTACGTAAGCATCGATGTCGGAGATCTTTGTGCAATATAGGTGTCTTCTTATGCAACAACAGCGTATTAATATTCTTTTATCTTAGGTATTTCAACATTTAACGGTAAAAGTTTTGTCGTTATCGTTATAAAAGGTTATTTACATCACTTTTATATCGACAATTATTAAAATCAATGATTGTATCATCGTACGAATATTCCCAAGCAAAAGAATATTCCCCCAACACAACGAATATTTTATGACAACTTAACTTTACTTTATAAAATTTTCACACATCACCATAACTTTAACTTTTTATCAATTTAACCATTTACTAAATAGAATAATAATTATAAGAAAATTGAATACTTTCATTTCATAAAATTCGGGGTCTTACGCGTCTTAGTGACTCTTGAGCAAGAATTTTCTCATATGAACATGGAGGATTTCCTAACGCCTCCGCGTATTTATCGAAAGGCTCAAGATTTTGTCGGATCGACTCAAGAACATAGGAGCTCGGTCTCAAACAATCTCCTTGTCCTTGAATGGTGGCGGCCTCACCAGAAGCATATAGAGGGTGCAAACACTTATTCGTCAAAGAAATCCCTTAGCCCCATCTATCAAGCTCGATCATACTGCTCGGCTCTTGAAGCGGGCTTAGCAAGCAATTCGTTATGAGTTGAATACACGCCGTGATTACAAAGGAGTCAGATGATAATTCATCCTCAAGCGTATTATCCATAGTGATCTTTGGACATCTCCCATTTTGTGCTCTTGAGGCCATAAATATTATATCCTCTTATTGGATGATTACTCTAATTTTTGTTGAATTCTCCCCATCTAAAAAGTCTCAAGCTTTTCCACTTTCTTAACATTTAGAGCATTCATCCGCTCTCAATTTGAACGAAATAAAGAACATTCAATGTGATAATGGTAGGGAATTTGATAATGGGCCATTTTGGGAATTTTGTAAAGCTAATGGTTTATCTTTTTGTCTTTCTTGTCCTCATACTTCATCACAAAATGGAAAAGCGAAGAAAGAAAAATTTGAGCAGATTAACAACATTATTAAATACTTTACTTTGCTCATCTTGCTTACCACCATCATTTTGGCATAATGCAATACAAATGACAACCTACCTTATCAACATCCTTCCAAGTAAACAATTAGCCTATCAATCTCCTCTCAAAATTCTCTATAAAAAAGACCCGTCCTATTCTCATTTTGGTGTTTGGTTGCTTATCTTACCATCTTTTCCCATTTACTACAATTAACAAATTCAAGCCCGCTTTACCCCGTGTGTCTTTTTGGGTTATCTATCTCATCATCATTGGCTATAAATGTTATGATTTATCCTTAAATAAAATCACAATAAGTAAGCCACGTCAATTTTGATGAGATCGATTCCTTTAACTAAAGTGCACTCTCTGTCAACTCACAGCATATGATTTTTTGGATGATGGTTTGTCTCCTCATGTAGTCCATCATCTGGCCTCTAAGCGATCCAAACCACACAATACCCAACTTCGCCTACTTCTCCATTCACCTTGACCTATCCCAAGCATCCCATTTCGTTTGACATATCCTCAAGACTGACACAGTAGTAGCCATGCTTACCACGCCACACTCTTTCTAAGCCCTAACTTTGGGTCACGTGTCTCGGTTTAACCTCCTCGATTCAAGCCTAAGACCATTTACTAGGAGTTAACATGGGATTTTTAAGCCCAACAAAAGTATAGTCTTCTTACCCGTGTTTCTAAATCACCTCTACACCTCGTAACCCCGTATACGCCTTAATGACCCGAATTGGAAATTGGCTATGGATGATGAATATAATGCTCTTATTAAAAATAAGAAGTGGGATTTGGTGCCCGAATCACTTTGTGATTAGATTACATGTGGATTTTAGGACATAAAGAAACATCGGATGGTTCTTTTGAGAAGCATAAAGCAAACTTGTAGGTGATGAAAAAACTCAGCGAGGTTGGAGTGGATTGTGGCGAGACTTTTAGCGAGTAGTCAAACCGGCAACTATTACGCTTTTGTTCTCGGTTTAGCTCTCTCTAAAGCATATCTATTAACCCGACTTGATGTGAATAATGCTTTCTTACATGGAGAACTTAAGGAAAATGTATACATGCATCGACCGATGGGTTTTTGAGAACACACCACGACCATGTCATTTCTTTGAAGAAGTCTTTGTATGGGCTCAAGAAAGCTCCCGCGTGCACAGTACAAAGGTTTGCAGATTATGTTTCTCTTATTGCTTCTCTCACAGCGCAAATCGACCATTCTTTCTTCATCATATCGTAAAATTCTTGATAAACACATTCTTCTTTATGTGGATGATATTATCTTAATTGCTTCCTCACAATGTTCTTCGCCATGAGTCATCATGACTCTTCTCGGCTCAAAATTTGCTATGAAAGATTTGGGACCTTTGAGTTATTCTTGGGGATAATTGTAACTTCGTAATCACGGGTAATCTATTTTTGTCTCAAAGGAAGTATCTTTGAAGAGATCATAGAGCAAGGTGACATGTAATTTTGTAAGCCAGTCCCATCGATTGATCTTAAGCGAAGCTAAGTGCTACTTCTAGCATACCATATGATGATCCATCACATTATCATGACCTTGCGGACCCACTGTAATATCTCACTTTCATGAGACACTGGCATATCTTATCTTTATCAACAAATTTGTTTATTCATGCATAATCCAGATGGAGGAACAAATGCATGCTCTAAAAGTGCATTGTCTTGCTATATTAGGAGCCTTTCTAGACCGTGGCTTGCATCTATATCCATCTTGAAAACCACTCTAATTTCTTACATCATACAGCAGATTGGGGTGGGTGTCCGGATACAGACGCTTTCGACATCTGGTTATTATATATTTCTTGGTGATAATTTGATCTCTTGGTCCTTGAAATGACATCTTTACTTTGTCTCGATCTAGTCACGGAGGCCGAATCTGAGGGGTCACCGATGTGGTTTTAAAGTCTTATTGGTTCTGAAACCTTTTATGGAACTTCATTGTCTATTCAAAAAGGCTACATTGGTCTCTCTTGTGATAATGTCGATTGTAATATATCTATCTGGGAATCCATCAACAACATCGGTATACTAAACATATCAAGATAGATATTCACTTTGTCCACAAAAAAGGTTGCTTTCGTGGACAAATCGTGTCTTACTGCGTCGTCGTATTATCAATTGTCGATATTTTTACAAAAGGTCTTCCATTGGTTCTATTTGAAGATTTTTGGTACAATCTCTATAAGACCCCAACTTTTTATGAATAAAGATTTAATTTTCTCTAAATATTATTTTGATTAATAAGGTGTTGATTTGATATAATGCTATAATTATGGGTGATATGTGCAAAATTTTCAAAGTAAGCAAGTTGTCATAAAATATTCGTTTGAACGGAGAATATTCTTTTTAATAGAAATATCCATCTGACGACACAATCATTGGTGGACCTGATAGAATAAGCTACATCGGATATAGAAAGCGATAGAAATAACCTTTTTTATAAAAATAACGGCAAAACTTTTTTCTTAGTTAAAGCATTAAAATATTTAGTGATAAAAAATACGATAATCTGCGTTGTTGCAAAGTAGCTTTGCGGTATTATCTGATATCTCGATTATTGATCTTACGTAAGAAGTCACGCGGTTTTATTCAATTATTACAACGATGATTCTTTGTATAGTACCTCATATTATTGATTCAATTAGTGTCACAGTATCATCTGCATAATATTTTATATTATTAAATCAATAATTGAGACAACACATTTATTCATATTATTATTTGCATTATTGACAATGTCTAGAAAGTTACGTCGAGGAAAGAGGTTAGGTTATTTCATTGCTTGATAAGGAGAAATCCTTATCGGAAGCCCCCTCTTTCTAGGAATGATCAGTTGTCAATATTGTGAGTTATAATAATAATGATGAATAATTGTTTAAGGATTAAAAATGTGTTTATTGAAGATAAGTGATTTGTGGTAAATATTTATTCAATTTTTAATATAAATAGAGGGGTTTGTCATGAGGCATTTGTTGTAAGTTGACTTATTATTCCATGGGGTGATGTCTTAATTTATGGACCATCGTTTGTGGTTTTAATAGTAAATTAATATAGGCCAAATCGGTTGTGGTTTTAATAGTAAATCAATCTGAACCATCGGTTGTGGTTTTAATAGTAAATCAATACGGGTACATCGTTTGTGGTTTTAATAGTAAATCAATATGGGATAGTCCATTTTAATAGTAAATCAATCTGGACTATCAAGTGAATCGATTCTTATTTAGTCCATTCCTTTATATATAGAAACTTATTTCTTCTTTCATTCTCACCAATTCACTAAGACTCACAAAAGAAACTATAGAGAGAAAGAAGAAGAGTATTTTGCTACTTCCTTTATTGCGAGTATCTAATCTTCTTCTAAGTTAAGGGATATTATTTTTTCGTATTCATTCTTTAATATGTGGGAATAACTTTTGTCCATGCGGATTACCTCATGCATGATGAATAACCCCTTCGTACTCATTACATATTTGTTGAAAAGATCTATCTACACGGATTATCGCATGATGGGTGAAAATCTATTTGCAATTTAAGTATACTATGTTAAGTATTGCTACATAATCCACGAAATTAGTGGAATATCTTTGAGTTTTGTGCTTCATCTAGTATCATTTCATTGGAATATTAGTGCGAACTTTCTTATTAAATTTCAATATTTTCATTTGGGGTCTTATTTGCGGGATTCTTATTCACTCGAGTCTTATTTATGAGGTCTTATTCACTTTCGAAGTCTTATTCATTACAGTCTTATTCACGACAAAATTGTTTTCTTTTACGACCAAATTATCTTTGATATATGAATCTTATTCTTAAATTTGAATCCACGTTTTGATCATCATGTTGACCATTTGGACATTCTTGAACTACTGGATAAATTGAATTATAAATCTCTAATATTTATCCTTGATCTCACTTGATTGATTCTTTATATCATTGTCATCATTCTCATGTTTATGTTGTGGTAAAAGTCATATTTGGCCGTAGTGCATAGATGGGTATTGATTGGTATGATTATGATAAGGAATTTTTTATTGGTATAATTATGACTGTAATATTACTGAACAAATGATATGGTGAAAGTCCTTTTTGGCCGTAGTGCGTAGATGGAATGAGTTGTTTGACATGATCATAACCATTGGTGATCTTAACGAATATCCTTGTCCGTGGTGCATGGATAATTCGTTGATGTGAAATATTTATTGATTACAAGGACAAAATATTGATGATGAACTTTTAAATCATAGAAGATAGTAGACATCATACTCTCTTGACTCTTACAATGAATTCTTATTTTCATTTGCAATTGTTTATCTAAAACTTGTTGCCTATTGTATTTTATCGATTTTTCCTGTTGAGGACTAATGATAATTTGTTACTACATTATCTTAGTCATAATATTCTTTCTTGGGCTAGTTGTGCTCACCCTTTTCCTTTTGGTTCCATTGTTCTTCTCGGGAGGCGAATATAAATTTGGGGATTTAGTGGGGAGTAGAGTAATGGTTTAAGATGGTTTTATAGCGATCCTCCTTTATTTTGTAAAAAAGCGTAACAATAATTATAATGAGGACTTTATTTGAGTTTGGATATTTTCTCGAGACAAAATTTATTTTGAAACTTCATTTATTGTGTTGTCGTATTTTACATGACAATTGTATAAATGAAGTTTTATTTAAATTATGTACCATGTATTTGGCGTCTCGAGAATGGGTTGTATGGACTGATGCAGGGGGCGTCCTGATTAATATCGAGCTTAGGGATATGATTTGTGGCGGAGATGCGAGGTTAAGACTAGGAGGGAGGCAGTAAAACCTTTCTTTAGTGTATCTATTTAAGCTTATTTATTATTTAATTGGTCGGTTAGAATATAGGGATAAATGGATAATATGTGGCATGTCAATTTTTTTAATTAACCCTTGTTTTGTGGCGGTATTTGAGAATGACATCTAAAAATTTTGAGATAAGCAATGGAGCACACGTCGACCATTGAGTTTCTGTATGACTAATAACCGAGGATAATGTGCATCAAGAAAGTAATAATCATCTTGAAAATAACAACACCAACCTTGGTGATGAGCGATGGGATATTTAGGAGCTTTCTACAATTCATGCAACACCAAGCGAGAGGACTCGTATTCAAAATCTGGTGGAAATAATGGTAACTCACGGTTGGTCAACTTCTTAAGCAATTCAAGGAGTTGGGACCATAGAAGTTTTGAGAAAGCGAGTCACTTAAAGCGCGAGGCATGAATTAAACAAATTACCAAGATATTTGATGTCTTGGGATGCCTTTGAAAAACAAAAAGGTTCCGTCGCCACCTTTATATTCTTGCGGAGGCGGTCTTGATGGGAATCGTAAAGCGTACTCATATGTCATACATAAGATGTCTTGGGAGAAGTTTTGAGAATTGTTTAATGACCCGATAATTTTAGAAAGTATTCGTCACATGAAGGAGGTGGAATTCATCATCTTTGGAATAGAACAATATGGTATGTCGCAATCTGAGGAAAAGTTTGTGGAGTTATCTGGTTTGTATCCCATTTGGTAGATAATGAGGAGGCGTATGGCGCGAATGTTTCTATGATTTGAAGCGAAATTTGTCGATACCTCATTTCTCATAAACTTTGTTTATATCCGGATGTTGTAAATAATTTCGATTATTGAAAGCGATAATGAGTCATTGACCAAAAGACGACGGTGGTGTAATGCCCTAGAAAAATCAGATTTTTGAGAATTAAATTTTTATTTGATTATGTGGATTTAATGAATTTAATTAATTAATTATGGCGTAAAAGCTATTTAAAAGGTGGATTACATGACTAGACATATCGGAATGTCGTAGTATTTTGGCTCGTGGTAGAATTAAAGTGTTTAAATTTCCAAGATGAAAATAAAAGCTTTTGAGAAATTTTACGCAAAAAATACTATTCACGCATTTACGCTTTCAGGAATTATTTTGAATTTTCAGAAATACGTAATGATAAAATATCTAGGTGAGATAGAATATCCAATAATATTTTGGTTATGGCAAACCACGGTTTTTCGCTGCGGACTTAAAACCTAACGGTTAGGAAAGTGAGTTAGAGAAGGAATTTAAATCGTATAATGAATTAAAGCAATAATTGTATAATACGTAAGTATTATGCGAGGTAATGAATATGAGTATAATACGAGGTATTATACGAGCATGTATGAATGATGGAATGTAAAGTATATTAAATAAGTATACGAGAGTTAGAATCTGAGATTAATCACGTAGATTATCGTTATAAGGCTTTAAGCCATATGTAATAGACTTGTAGGAATGTGTAGGAGATTGTAATGTCAATTGGGATAATAATAAAGCCCAATATGAATTAATGTTAAAGCCCAAATATTTGTAATGTTAAGTCAATGTAAATTAATGAATAAGCTCGATGTATTGTTTAATTACAAGCCCGATGTATAAGATAAGTTAATTAAGCTAATTGAATGAAAAGCCCAAGATAAGATCGATGGGTAAAGCTTGATCCATAGGGGCAACCCATGGGTGAATTGGTGATCAAGAACTTTGTGTGATGAACAAGTAGACTTAAGGGTTAAGCAAAGGATAAGTTAAGTAACTTAAAGGCTAAGTAAAGTGCTTATGAGTGATGAGCAATCAAAAGTGCTTTTATGTGATGAATAAGCAAAGGATAAGCTATGTGATTAACAAGTAACTTAATGGATAAGTAAGTGTGGTGGCCAAGTATATGTGGTGAGCAAGTTAACTTAATAATTAAGTAAAGGAATAGTAAGGAGGTGATTAAGGAGGTGGAGTGGCTTTATGACCATTATACCCTCACTTTGAGATTTCTATAAATAGGAGGCTTGCTAGTTCAATTTTTAGTTGTTAGATTTTTATCCAATAACTTATAGCTTATTGGTTAAAGAGAATAAGTGAGAATAAGCTAGAAAAGCTAGAAAAGCTAGAAAGTTAGCCTTTGAGAATTCAAGAAGCAAGAAGAAGATTAAAGATTAACCAAGTGATATTCAAGGGTAAGCAATCTTAAACCATGATTCTAGATTCTCTTCAATTCTTTAGAGAAGTGGGTAGTGGCGAGAACATGTATGCTAAGGAATGATAAGAATGATTAATCAATGGACTTAAAAGTAGTATAAGTAATGAATAAGTAATTCAAACTTAAATAAGTTATGAACTTATAAAGAGCTATATATGAACTACTCATATGTTTACTTTAATAAGATTTATGCGATAATAAGAAGCAAGAATGGTGGTTAAAAGACTTAATCTATAATAAGTCGTGAGAAAGGAAGTCATAAGTAGTTTATACTTTTATAAGTTATAAACTCACAAGAACAAGTAATAACTTATCATGTATATAAGTTAATGAAGTATATATGTTAAGATCTTTAGTATGATGGATTGAATCCATTTGAAATGATGAACAAATCATAAGAAATGAAGTTAAGGCGAAACTTACGAGTTTGAACGATAATCGTCGAATTTGTGAAATTCTCGGAATGGAAGTCAAATTTTGATATTGAGCTTGGAAACATTAGTTTTCAATGGAGACAAGTATTATTTGGCATTATAGAGTTGCGGACTCGAGAATGGCCAGAATTAAAACTTAGAACGAAGAAAGCAGCGTTGAGCGTTCTGACGTTTACCGTTTTAGATTAAAAATGGACTAATAGGTGAATTTTTAGCAAGCGAAGTCAAATAGATAAAATTATTACATGAACACATAGAGTATGTAATTTATGAACCGTAGGCTCTTGAGCGAAGCAAATTCGGACTTATAATGAAGAAGTTATGAGCGAGAATCTCACTCAAAGAAATTATACGTCAAAATTTTTTGGTCTTTGAGGAGTGCGCATGGCCTTGATCGAGGAAAAATATAATGGTATTTGAAGCGCAAGAATGAATTATGAGCTCTCTTTGGAATTCGCGCGTCAAATGCAGCCATATGAAGGGACTTGCGCCCTGTTGTTTGAGTCCAGGTCTTTAGTTTCTATAAGTGTTCTTGTATTGTAGCCTTCAGAGTAAAAGTGAAATTGGCCAGTATGACATGATATAAGGTTTGACATTGAAGAATGTTTGTAAGGAGAGCATGAGCGGTAACTCATTAGTAATGAACTAAAGTTTAATTATAACATTGTTAAGACATGTTTAAACCTTAATTATGATTATTTAGGGTTGAAGTAAATCTATTGAATGTGAATGTGAGCGTGAGCGGTATGCGATATCGTCTTAACCAAATGGCGATCGAGTAATGATTTAATAACGTAAGGGCGGTAGTAAGCAGTGAGGAAGGATGATTAACTCAAAGCGAGTTGTATTAATGAAATAATTTCAATTAAGTTATAGAAGAGAAAGAAGTTGGTAAGAATGATGTAAAAAGATAATGGCATGGCCGGAACCAATAAATAACAAATCTAATCTGAGATTAGATTGAGAAGAAGGGGTAAGATTCATTAGGAACCATGTATGTTCATTCATGACCTAATGTGGTATGTTATGTGGTTATGTGTTGTAGAGGTATGTAAAGACTCAAAGGAAAAGTAATAATTTCTTTATGGCAGGACCTATTTGAAGGAAAGATTTTTCTTAAGCGCTTGTCTAACCCGTGTTAGCCATGTTTTACGTGATTCATGTTATGAGATGCATGAACTATTTTACTAAAAGATGTCGATGCAGTTTTACCTCTGCTAGACTAATCTTGAAGAATTGATTGATTTATTTACAAGTCTTTCAATATAGATTTATTAACGTTATCCTACTTGATTGTTTTGATGCGGATTCAAGGTGAGCCTTAGTATGAATAAACAAATGTATTTTTCGCCGATTATTCGATGGGCGCCTTGAGTTGCCAAAACTTAAGCGTACGTATGTTTAACGAGGATGTAGTGTTAATCAACATAGTAAAGTACTATAAATTTGATCACCCGAAGTGCTCGTAAGATATCTTGAACTTACGGACTTAGTGCGGGTTTTCCTTTTCAAAGAAGTTATAAGCGCTCATGGTCTTGAGCCGTAATTTAACATTTTCTTGAATATTGTTATTGTAAAAGCGTTTTGAAAGAAAGAAGTGCTATTTTGAATTATCGATAGTACTTCATAACTATTGTTCATTTATTGAAGATATCGATTCTTGTGTTTCAAGCACATTGTTAAAAAGAAATTGTTGTACTTGCTTAAGCTTGTTATGCTCACTCTTGCTTGAACCATATGAATGCGACTAGAATAGAAACGAGCAGGGGATCGAGACAAGGATAAAGGAAAGGCGAAGATGAACAATTAATTTACCGTGTAATAAACTAATAAGTTGTATATATTATAGTATGATGAACAAAAGAATGTAATGGTTTTAGAACACGAGAATGGGATGTAATATTATTAATGTAATAAGAATATCGTTGATTCACACATTTTGATGTCGTTTCAAAAGATTGAATGTATAGTTATGAGTACCATGTAGCACCATACATTTGGGTTGGAAGATACTACGAATTTGGGGGCGTCATAGGTTGGTATCAAAGCATTAGGTTATAAAACTTAGGGGGAAGAACCTTGGGCTAATAACCTCGTTAAGGAAGAAAAGTCAGAAGGAAGTAAACTCAAAGCTTTACTTAAGTTGAATGAGTTAATAAAATATTGAGAAACTTCGATGTCGAAAGATTTAAAAGATGGAAAGTAACCTAAATAAATTAAATATGATTTGTGCTTATCTTATTGTGTGTTATGTCTTAATCAACATATATTATTTTAGGATGTCGATCGATAGCTTGATGTATAGAGATATACAGCATTTGTGAGTGAAGAAACTATGAACATAGTAGAGCTGTATACCCGTGCCGGTGGCGGAGGTACCATTAGTGATTCTAGAGGAGTGGGAGATGGTGGAGTACTTTTACGAGGAGGACTACTCAGGGGAGATATGGATATAGCATCGTATCTTAATATGATAGTCTATGAGGAGGAGAAATGGAGGTAACATCGGTTGATACGGTGGTACCTACACTAGGATTATCACCTCGGATCTGATGAGATCATTGTATCTGGTAGTCTTAACGAGGAATGTGCAACTTAAATGCGGTTATGCGAGAATCGAGAATGAAGAGATTAGTGCTCTTTATGTGGCGAAGAGTCTGTGAAGCGATTTTGAGTCGAGCATGATGACAAGGTGCTCATGATAAATAAGGCTAGGGATTATATGAGCGAGGTGGTAGAGCTTCGTAGGAAGCTGGAGGAGAAGGGCCAGGAAGATAACACAAATGTCTTACATCCATAAGAGTGCTCATATGGATTTCAAGTTGAAAGTTGCTTGTCATCCCATGGAATCGGGACAAACAAGTCAAACTATTAGTCGGGATATTGTGGCGATGATTGCGAATGAGAAACACGAGGATCTTTGTTATGCATTATTAGAAAGCTAGAGTTATAAATATGTGTGTAGTGGCGTAAAACCCTCTTTGGTATAAAAAGGGTAGTCTCTTTGTAAATCAACTTTTGAGAAGTTGATTTGCGGGATAGAAATGTAATAGCCTTAGGCTATGTAAGCAAATTGTAAATAGTTTTGACTATGAAGAAGCATATGAATATAATAAAGTTTTCATTTAATATGCTTTGTTATGGTATAAGTTGTTATGTGGGGAATAATAATGAAGTAAGTAAATAAATAATAATGAAATTCTATTTAAATGTTGTCGAGAAGAAACAAGCGTAATGAGGGAAGCGGAATCACGTAATGAAAATGAAGGGGTCAAAAGCGACCTATCACGAGAATTCATTAATTTATTAGCAGTTGCATTTAACTAAGCAAGGGGTAGAGTACCCATAGAACCTAGGTTAGCGAGAATGACTACCTTTAAAGAATTTAAAAGTATAGGTCATTAGAGTTCAAAGGAATAGCGGACCCATTAGAAACCAGGACATGAGTAAAGGAAATAGTGAAGGCGTTTGTTATTATAAGCGTGGGTGGTATAAAAGACTTCTTTTGCGACTTACATGATGAAAGGAAGCCAACTTTTGGTGGGAGGCTCTTGAGAGGTGGGGCTAGAACAAATGCGATAACGTGGGAGCAGTTCAAGAAGGTTTTCTTGAGAATTATTTCCTATAAGTATCTGAGGGAGGAGGAGATTAATTTCTTATAACTTAAGAAAAGGGACATAGCGGTTCCCCCCATTGGCCAGATTTAATGAATTGGCAAAGTTTGCTCCATATTAAGTGGACACTAAGGAGAGGAAGGCTCATAGGTTTGGCGGGGCACTGAGACCACTGGTTATATAGTAGTATTTTGGTGTTACAGAGTGTTTCTATAGGACCATTTGGAGAAAGGTGATTATAGTGATGGTGGTAGTAAAGGCGTTGACTCAATACCATAAAGAGAGGAAGAATAAGAGCAAAGGAGAGGGAGGAACCAAGGTAGAGGTGTCGGTGGTAGTGGCGTATGCCAAAAAAAAAGAAGGAAGAATTTTAATTGCAGGAATACTAGAATGGGACAAGGAATTCTAAGCATAGGATTAAAGTATGTAAGACATGTGGAAACACTCATCTAGGAGTCTTTTGAAGGAAATCGGTTTATTATAACTATGGGACGGGAGGGTCATATATTATGATTGTCTAAATCTAAAAAAACCATGGTTGTTTTGTATGTGGGTCGTTGGACCACATGGCGAAATTGCCAAAGAAGAGGGTCGGGAAGGAAAGTAAAGGTGTTAGTAGTCATAAGTAAGCCATGATGCGGTTGCATCGTGATTTAATGTGAGTATTATTTGATTCGATAAAATGAATGCTTATGTCTTTGTTTTAATTGAGTCTTACTTTTGTTTTATAGCATAAGAGTTTTCTAAGTGATTAAGTTCATTCTCGGAAGGATTATAAATACCTTTATCGTTAAGGTAGAGAATGGGAAATAACTTTTATTAATTATATTAAGTGGAAATGGCTTCATGAATAAGGAATGTAAGCAAATGTCGGTAGATAAGTATAGATAATGTTGAGAGAATTTAAATTAATTCTCGGTATGAATGGAGTTGATTAATCATAGAACTTTAATAAATTGTTAGAATAAAAGTATGAATCTTGATTTTCAAAGAAAATCCAAGGTAGTAATTCACGGTAATAAAACAAGAGATCTTTCTTGTTGTACAACTATAATGCTTGACTTAGGAGGATGTTAAGAAAGGGAATGAGTCATTACGTTTACGTATCGACTACCATGAGTGGAGTAAATTAGTTGTTGAGAGTAAATACCGAGTGCCGGGATCGATGATCTATTTGATCGATTGAAGAGGGAAAAGAATTTTTAAGATAGATTTGTATGCGGGGTATTATCGGTAAAAGCGTAAGGAAGGACGAGGGTACCTATAATGGCGTTCGAGAACTTCGTTATGGTTATTACGAGTTTCTGGTTATGTCATTTAGGATAACTAATGTGCAGGAAGTTAAACTTTTAAGTAAGGGGTGCTTAGAAAGCGAGTGGATTGCAAATCGATAGATACTCTTGTGAGGTCTATGGTTGAAAATACCATTAAGCGTCACGAGTGTTCAAATATTATTTGGATGAGGGGTGTAAAATGATCATTGGTGATATTCTAGTCTACTTTAAGGCGTCGGGAAGATCACATTGAACATTGAAGATAGTGTGAAACACTACGGAGGAGAAGTTGGATCACGGAATTCACTACGTGTGAATTGTAAGCAGAGATAGACAAAATTTGTTATTGAGAAGTATGTTGGGAATGAGAAGGAGGAAAATAGTTTTGGGAGCTAAAGGAAGGTTAAGTGAGGCATCTGTATTGTCTTTATCGGGTGATCTGAGGGGATTTTATAGTGTATCTCGATGTTTCACATAGAAGACGGGGTGGCGTGCTCATGTAGTATGGCAATGTCATTACATATGCATCACGCTAATTAAAGGATTATGAGGAGAGCTATCCTACTTATGATCTAGAATTGGCAGCTGTAGTTTTAGAATTAAAAATTGGAAGATAGTATTTATACGGGGAGAAGTGTGAGATATACACGGACTCTAAGAGTTTGAAATATATCTCCACACGGAAGAAGTTGAATATGAAGTAGAAGGTGATTAGAATGTATAAGAGGTTACATTTGTGATAGGTTATATCATACATGGAAGGTAAGCGTGTGAAATGAAGGCATTAAGTAGGAAGGGTAGGGAAAAGCTATCGATGTTAACGACTCAGAATGAGTTATTAATGGAGATGGCAAAAACGAAGCTAGAAGTTAAATTATGGAATGAAGAGGTAGAAATGTTATTCACAATATAGACTTAATCACGATAATGGAACAAAATTTTATGAATAACATTTCGAATATAAGTAGTATTTTTTTAGAATAAAGTGTTTGAATTTGGTAAAAGCTTTTAGGATATTTTTTGATAACAAGAATAATGTTATAGTTAATGATAAAATATCTAGGTAGAATATTTATAAATTTTATGGCAAAAGTATGAATAAAAAGTTAATTTATATGAATATTGGCGTGAATTTGAGATAATTGGGGAATATTATATTTTTAAGTATGAAAGTTGTTATATATTCGATTTAGAAATATTACGTTTTAACGGGGCACAATGGCATCATTAGTGGACCCCTAGCGGAATTATTGTCGGATTGAGAAAATGATAAAAAAATATTTTTATGAAAATAGCGGCGGAAGTTTTATCGTTAATCTTTGTTGAACTACTCGGTAGTAAAAAAATGCGATGTCTGGCGTGGTTGTATAGTAGCATACGGTATTGATTATTGATGTTTACGTGAAAGTCACTCGGTTTTGTTCAATTATTACTACGATGAGTTCTTTGCGTAGTATCTCACGTTATTTGATTCAATTATTGTTGATATATATATATATATATATATATATATATATATATAAGTTTTGTTTTATTAGTATTATTAATGTAATAAAAAGCGAAATTTTTTTATATAAAGCTGAATACTTTTATAAAGTTATTCGTTTTATTAGGCTAATAGTAAAATCTTTTATATAATTAGAATACTTTTATAAAGTTTTTATTTTATTAGACAATAATTAGAATATATTATATTTTATTATGCATAGTATTTGCATAGAATTACTGCATAGTGTTTGCATAGTAAAATCTTTTTAAAAGTTATTCGTTTTATTAGATTATAAATAGAATATATTATATTTTATTGTAAACCAATTTGGATAAATAGTTTAAAGTAAATCGATCTGGATAGTTCATGGATTAGTTAATATTAGATCCATTCTTACATAAATAGAAGCTCATTCCTTCATTATTTCTTATGAATTCACTTTGAAACTAGAGAGAAAGCGTAGAGAGAATTATTCTTCTATATCTTGGCGTATTTCTTTAGCGTTTAAGAAAGCTTTGAAGCGTAGTGCAAGTTTCTTCAAGTATATCCCCTACCCTCTAGTCGGATATTCTTCTTTATAAGGTAAGGGATATTATTGTTGTCTTTGGGTATTTTTTTCATATTCATGAGAGAACTTACATTATTCCATTCTTTATTATTACATTGGAATAACTTTTGTATCTGTGGACTACCCTATACTTGGTGAAATTCTTACATTATTCCATTCTTTTTATTACATTTGGAATATCACATTTGTTATGAAATCGCTACATGGGACACAGTTATTATTCCATATTCTTTATTATACATTGGAATATATATGCGTGCGTTTTGGTCCTTTGGGACCTTATTAAATCTTTATTATTACATTGGAATATCACATGCATGCGTTTCTGTGGGACTGGTTAAGATTATTTATTATTACATTGGAATAACTTTATACATCACAAATCTTGCATGCATGGTGATTTACATTGTTATTCCATTCTTTATTATTACATTGGAATATCACATGTCGGTCGTATTACTTTGACACAGATTACATTATTTATTATTACATTGGAATAACTTTTGTCTGTCATCAAAGTACTGCATGCATGGTGATTTCTTTTGTTATTCCATTCTTTATTATACTCGGTTGGTTAAAGTTTTGACTTTATACTCCATGAAATTAGTGGAATATCCTTGATATTTGCGCTTCATCGATATCTTTTCATGGAAATATTCTTACGAGCATTCTTGAATTTTTTACTCTAAAAAAGTATCGTGTTGACAATTTGGGCGTTATTAGTTCTGGATAAATTAATTCTTGAACTTGTTTTATTGAATTCTTATATCATTGTCATCATCCTCATGTTTATATTATGTTGAAAGTCATACATGGCTTTTGTAGTGCATAGATGGACTTGGTATGATTATGATCGAGGGATTATTCGGTATAATCATGGTAGTAATGTTACAAATGATGTGGAAAAAGTCCTCGTTGGCGTAGTGCATTGATGGGCGAGTTTTTGGTATGATTATGGCTATGGATTCTCTTGACCAGAGGGGTGCAAAGATGAATTGTTTTATGGCATGATCGGGATAGTTGATGAAAACATGATTATCTTTGGCCGTAGTGCATGGATAATTATGGTGGTTGTGATCTTAAAAAATATCCTTGGCTTTTTGTAGTGCGGGGATGATTTGATGATGTGGATTATTTATTAATTTGAGTCTCGGTGATAAAAGTGATGAAAAACCTTTTAAATCATAAAAGATAGTAGATTTTATTCTCTCTTGACTCTTTTAATGGATTTGCTTGTTCATTGCATGATTAAACTTGATGTCTATTATATTTTATCGGTTTAACATTGTTGAAGACTAATGATAATTTATTACGCATTATCTTAGTCATAATATTTCTTCTTTGGGCTAGTTGAGCTCACCCTTTCTTTCATTGTTCTCTTGAGGAAATGAGAATATAAATTTGGGACTAGTCGGGGAATGGAGTGATGGTCGAGATGATAGTATTAGTAGTCCTCACTATTACATTAAATAGTGTGATAATAAATGTAATAAGGACTTATTTGAGTGTGGATATTGTCTAGATGACAATATTTGTATTAAAACTCTGACATTTCTCTTGTTGTATATTAAAGATTGCATTTGTATTATTAGTTTGTATTTGTATTGATACCGACTTGGCGATAGAATGGGTGATGTATACCTATTTTGGGGGGGCGTCACGGTTGGTATCAAAGCTTAGGGATATGATCCACTGGTGAGATGTGAGACAAAGAACTAGGAGGGAGAGGCAGAATCCCTTAGCTAGTATGACCTACTAAGTTTATTTGGTATTTAATTGGTCGGTCGAGTATAGGGATAATATGTGATATGTTAATTAACCCTTGTTTTGTGGTAGTATTTGAAAATGGCATCGAAAATATTGAGAATAGCAATGGAGCCACGAGGAGATCGTTGAGTCTCCACGGATCGATAATCGAGGACAATGATGCATGCATGAGGATGGCGATAATCCTCCTGTAAACAACAACACTGATCAATTGATGAACAGCGGTACATTTAGGAGCTTTTAGAATTCATGCGACATCATCGAAAGCGGACTCCTGTTCATAATCGGGTAAAAATAATGGCAACCCACGATTGGTCGGTCATCGCATTCATGATTCGAGGGAAATTTGGGACCACCGGAGTTTTGGGAAAGCGAGAACCACTTAAAGGCGGAGAGCGTGGTTAAAGCGGATGACTAAGATATTTGATGTCTTGGGATGCTCGAGGAAGCAAAAGGTTCCTTTGCCACCTTTATATTTGCGTGAAGAAGCGATTCTTGGTGGGAATCGTAAAAGCATTACTGACTGGCCTTTTTCAAGATGTCTTGGGAGAAGTTCTAAGAGTTGTTCAATGACAAGTACTTTCCGAAAGCATTTCGTCACATGAAGGAGGTGGAATTTATCAAGTTGGAGCAAAACAACATGGCCAGGTGTCGCGATCTGAAGCCAAGTTTTTGAGTTGTCGATTTGCGTCCCATTTGGTTGATAATGAGGAGAGAATGGGCGAATGTTTCTAAGAGGTTTGAAACACGAGATCGTCGATATCTTATCTCTCATAAAGCTGTGTTTGTATTTAGATGTTGTTAATAGGGCTCGATTATTGGGGTAGCGATAATGAGTCAACCCTGACCAAAAGAAGCGGTGGCAAAATGATAATCTTGGTGATAATAGTCATCAAAGCGGTGACAATAAGCATGGAGGAATCAACATGCGAAATGGTAACCACGCCGGTGGTAATCATGGCCAAAACAATAAGAATGGACATTTCAAGAAGAGGAGATTCAACAATGATGATGTGAAGGCGTCGGAACCGGCACCCCGTTTCAAAGGAAGAAGAAGCGACCACCGGTCGTATGTTTCAAATGTGAGACGGGAGGACACATCAAGTCAAAAGCATGCTGTGACAATCAAAGCGTGTTTTAATTGCGGAAGAGAAGGTCACCTAGCTCGATTTTGTCGTATGGTGAAGTCAAGTCCAATTTGGGATAGTGATGCAAAGGATGTCCCGAGACAAGTCCAAAGCCGGTAGTTTAAGTGAGAGTTTTTTTTTTTTCGTGACGAGGAACTGAATAAAATTATCACGGGTAAGTTAATCATAAGCTCTTGCGAAGTGCATGCAAGTGTTGAATCTGGGGTTCTACTCACTCTTTTATTTCACCTAGTTGTGTTCGATGTTTGAAGTTAACTTTCTGGAGAAGTTAGACTTTGATATATCTGTTTAAACTTCGGTTGGGAGAAACCTTCGTTACCTCCTTTATTTATAAATCTTGTTTGATTCGAATCAACACTTTCACGTTACTGTCGATCTTATCTCTTTGAAAATACTTGCCTTTGATGTGATTTTAGGAATCGATTGGTTAACTACTCATCATGCTTTTTGTAAGGTTGTTAGCTTTCATACTCTAACCAACTGTTATGCGAATTCAAAGTAACCAAACCACTAAAAGTCGATCATTGTCATATCAAGCCATAAGTAAAAGAGCCGATCCTTTCATTGTTGACTTCCTTGTGTGGAAATGCAGAAGCCAGACTTTTTGTGGCGACGTTGTGAATGCGCGATGGCAAGTTGATAGGTATCAATGTGACGTGTTATCAAGTCTTGGATGAGAGTCGCGATTTTGAATGATATTTCTATTGTTAATAAATTTCTGGCGTATTCTTGAAGACTTCTTAGCCTACCCTAGGCGTGAAATTGAATTTTGTATTGACCTCGATACAAAACCCATTTCTTAAACCCTAAATATTTCTTTACTTAAAGCAGAGCGTATAATCGCCAAAGAGCGTTGACTCGAAATTGTTGAAGATTACGATCGTACCATTGATACCATCGTGGGAAAAGCGAGCGTGATAGGTGACGTGTTGAGTAGAAGAAGATCGTATCGTTTATGAGTGCGAATATCTGAACCCCGTGAAGATACTTGAATATCTGATTAGAATCGACTTTAATAGATAAAGTTAAAAGCCGCTCAAGCTACACTTTCGGTGTGATGAATGTGAAGAAGAAGGTTGAGAGGCGTTATTTCAAAAGCGAGAGTTCTTGAAGAGAGAAATCTCGACCCTCGATTTAATTGGCCCATTTGAAATCCTTGATCGAGTAGGAGCTATGGCCTATAGACTCGTTTTTTGCCAAGTATGTTCGGCGTGTTCATAACATTTTTCACGTATCGATGTTACGTAAATATGTGGACGACGAACCACATTATTGATTTAGAGCCGGACGAGATAGCGGATAATTTAGCGTATATGAAGATGTACTGTTAAAATCTGGAATATATTCTACACTTTAAAGGTTATACCTCGAGAGTTAGAATCGATGAAGTGTCCTCATACATTCGGCATACGAAATGCGTCACGTAAATTTAGAGGCGAAATTTCATAAGGAGGAGATTGTAAAATCCCAAATTTTATGAATAAAGATTTAATTTTCTCGATTTTTTTTAAATATTATGGTGTGAATTTGAGATAATGTTATAGTTGTGGGTAATATTTATAAATTTTGCAAAGTATACGAGTTGTTATATAATATTCGATTGGTGGGGAATATTCG